>BMAO01022500.1:0-16827 GCA_019973975.1 Trichonephila clavata
ATGTTATGCTTCGTTCAGTGCATGTTATCCCACGATCCGATGCTTAGCCCATTTGTACCGTGACCACACCGACTGCGGATGGATTCAGAACGAAACGATGGTCAACCGACCTTGCGTTCTTAGGCATGGCAGAGACGGTCTTACCGTGGCCCGTCCGCCCAGTGGCGTGGTAGCGCAATGTTAATTCAACAGCACAGCGTTCATCGAAACAATGAAAGTTCAAAACCAGAACTGTGATCCACTAGTTAACGTTTGATGCATGGGACGATCTAACCGTAACCCGTCCGCCCGGTATATGCGGCGGGGTATCGTAATATTTGTTCCGACAAGGCTGGCATTTTCAGAGTGTAGAAGAGTTCCTAACAGAACTGTGGGTTATCGACCTTACGTTCTGACATGAGGGATCGTCTTACCGTGACCCGTCTGACGATATGAATGGCGGGGTGGCGTAAATGTTCGTGCGACAAGGCACAACATTCACTCGGCTGGTGAAGTTTTCAGAACAGAACTGTGGATCCACTGACGCGTTGATGCGTGGGACGATCTTACGGTACGTCCGCTTGACCTTATGCGGCGGGGGTATCGTAATGTTGTTCGGACCAGGCATTCACCGGGCAGAAGATTCTGAAGCAGATCTGTGGATCCTTCGTACGTTGGCGTGCATGAGGATGGTTTTACGTGAGCTTGTCCGACCAGTAAATGGCGGGATAGCGTAATGTTCGTTGCGACAAGGCGCTACATTCACCGGGCTGTGGGTAGATAGGTGGGTACAACATGTACTTTTCAGCAACACATGAAGACTTTGGGATGGTCCGTGAAATTGCAGGTCATGGTAGATGACGTGGACGACACCTGAGCCGGCGACCTCTCCGCTACCACCTCACCAACGATAGGACGTTGAGCTCTCGAATGATTTAACGTGCATCGCGCCTCTACGGCGGGTCTTCGGTGGTACTGGGATCGAACTCATGACGCATGAGCAAAGGATCGGATGCCACAGACACTTGTACCGTGGTGACACCGGACTGTGGATGAATTCAGAACCGAAATGTGGATCCACTGACCTTGCGTTCTGAAGCATGCGGGATGGTCTTAACGACCCGTCGACCGGTATATGCGGCGGGATACCGTAATGTTCGTTCCGTCGAGCACAACATTCACCCGAGGCTGTAAAGGATTGAGAACAGAACTGTAGACGCAAAAGACTTGCTCTGGGCATGGATGGTCTTGTGACCCGTCCGACCGGTATATGCGGCGGGATACCGTGATGTTCGTTCGACAAGCACAACATTCACCGGGCTGTAAAAGTTGAGAACAGAACTGTAGACATAAAGAACACTCTGAAGCGTGCGGTCTTACGTGACCCGTCACCCAATATATTCGGCGTGGTAGCGCAATGTTAATTCAACAAGGCACAACATTCATCGGGCTGTGAAAGTTCTAACAGAACTGTGGTTCCACCGACGCATTCTGACTGCTTGCCGGACGATCTTACCGTGACCCTTCCGCCCGGTATATGCGGCGGGATACCGTAATGTTTGTTTCAGCCGGGCGACATTTACTGGGCTGTGGAATGAGTGTGAGTCAATAACGTCCACTGTTCAGCGACAGGGCTTTTGGGGCGGTCCGTGTAAATTGAAAGGTTAAGTAATAAACCACAGAGCCGGCACGTCCCACTCTCTAACTACCACACCACGCACCACAGAGGACGTTTGAGCTCTCGAAGATTTAACGATGCATCAGCACTCTACACGGCAGGGTCTTCAGTGGTACTGGGATCGAACTCATGACACGGTTGTACGATCCGATGCTTGGCCCCATTTGTACCGTGACAAACCGAGCTGCGGTGGATGAGCAGAAATGTGGATCCACCGACCTTGCGTTCTTAGGCATGTGGGATGGTCTTACCGTGACATCGCCCGGTATATACGGCATTAGTGGCGCAATGTTAATTCGACAGGCACAACATTCATCAGGATGTGTTTGTGAAAATTCAAAACAAGAACTGTAGTTTCCACCACGACCTTGCATTCTGTGCTTGCCGGACAATCACCGTGACCCGTCCACCCGGTATATGCGGCAGGATACCGCCAATGTTTGTTTCGACAGGAACGACGACCAGTGGGCTGTGGATGAATTAGTCAATATTAACGTCCCACTGTTCAGCTACATGAGGGCTTTTGGGGACGGTCAAGTATGGTTAAGGTTAAGTGACGTGGACCACATAGAACTGGCAAGTCAATCTCAAACTACCACACCACACCAACAGAGGACGTTTGGCAGGCTCTCAAGATTGCTGTGCATCGCGCCTCTACACGGCAGGTCTTCAGTGGTACTGGATCGAACTCATGACACAGCTGCCACGATCCGATATTTAGCCATTTGTACCGTGACCACACCGAGCTGCGGATGGATTCAGAACGAAACGTGGAATCACCGACATTTGCGTTCTGAGGCATGTGGGATGGTCTTACCGTGACCCATTTGCCGGTATATGCAGCGTGAAGCCGGCGCAATGTAATTCCGACAGGAACAACGACTATCGGGCTGTGAGGATTCAAACAGAACTGTAGATCCATTGAATTCGCGTTCTGATGCATGCGGGACAACGATCTAACCGTGACCCGTCCCCGGTATATTATGCGGCAGGGTATCGTAATATTTGTTCCGACAAGGCACGACATTCACCGGGCTGTAGAAAGATTCTGACAGATCTGTGGATCCTTCGATGTTACGTTGTGATGCATGAGGGATGGTTTGCAATGACTTGTCGACCAGTATAAATGGCGGGTGGCATGTGTTCGTTGCGACAAGGCACTACATTCACCAGGCTGTGGGTGAATGGTGAATTTTAACATGTACTTTTCAACCTTTGAGGACTTTGGGATGGTCAGGTCCGTGAAATTTGGAACCATGGGCAAGTGACGTGGACGACACCTGAACCATGACCCCTCTCTAACTACCACACCTCACCAACGAGAGGACGTTTGAATCTCCAGAAAGATTTAACGACCATCGCGCCTCTACCACGGCAGGTCTTCCAGTGGTACTAGGATTAAACTCGCGGCCTGGTTGTCACGATCCGATACTTAGCCCATTTAGCCGCAATGACCACCGAGCTGGATGGATTCAGAACAGAAACGTGGATCCACCGACCGCGTTCTTAGGCATGTGGGCTGGTCTTACCGTAACCCGTCCACCCATTATATGCAGCGTGTAGCGCAATGTTAATTCCGACATGGCACAACATTCATCGGGCTGTGCTAAGAAAGTTCAAAACAGAACTGTAGATCCACTGAATTCGCGTTCTGATGCATGCAGGACGATCTAACCGTAACCCGTCCGCCGGTATATGCGGCGGGGTACAGTAATATTTTCGACAAGGCACGGCATTCTCCGGGAATTATTAGAAGAAGTTCCTAACAGAACTGTGGATTCATCGTATACGTTCTGATGCATGAGGATGAGTCTTGCAAAGCAATCCATCTGACCAGTGAATAGCGGGGTAGCGTAATGTCGTTGCGACAAGGCGCGCAGTACTCGGCTGAGTGGAAGGTTTCAACAAGTTGTAGTCCACCAATTCGCGTTCTGGTCATGCGGGACGATCTTACCGTAACCCGTCCGCCCGGTATATGCGGCGGGGTATCGTAATGTTTGTTCAGCAAGCACGGCGTCACCAGGGTGTAGAAGTTCTAACGAAATGTAGTTCATCGACATTTACGTTCTGATGCATGAGGATGGTCTTACCGGCAGTACGTCCGACCAGTATAAATGGCGGGTAGCGTAATGTTCGTTACGACAGACACAACATTCACCGGGATGTGGAAGGGCTGTGGATCCAATTACCTTGCGTTATGGTCTGCAAGCCCGTCACCAATATATGCCGTGTGGTAGCGCAATGTTAATTCCAGCAGAGCACAACATTCATAGGTCTGTAAAGGTCCTAACAGAACTGTGGTTCCTGCGACTTGCATTCTGACGCGCGGACGATCTTACCGTGACCCATCCGCCCAGTATATGCAGCGGGATACCGTAATGTTTGTTCGACAAGGCGACATTGCTGGGCTGTGGAACAGAGTGTGAGTCCAATATTAACGTCACTGTTCAGCTACATGAGGGGCTTTAGGGGCGGTCCGTGTAATTGAAAGGTTAAGTGGCGTATTGGACCACACTAGGCCGGCAGTCCCACTCTCCTAACCACCACCACAACGAAAGGCCGTTTAAGCTCTCCGAAGATTTAGCGTGCATCGCGCCTCTACACGGTGGGTCTTCAGTGAGTACTGGATCAAACTCTTGACACGGCTGTCACGATCGTGCCAGCCCATTTTGGCCGCGTGACCACGGGCTGCGGATGGATTCAGAACAGAAATGTGGATCCACCGACCGCGTTCTCTGGCATGTAGGATGGTCTCCGTGACCGTCCGTCCGGTATGCGGCGTGGTAGCGCAATGCCAATTCGACAGGCACAACATTCATCGGGCTGTGAAAGGATTCAAAACAGAACTGCCAGATCCACTGAATTCGCGTTCTGACGCGTGCGGGACAATCTGCCGTAACCACGTTCGCGCATTATATACTGGCAGGGTATCGTAATGTTGTTCCGACAAGACACGGCATTCACCGGGGTGTAGAAGGATTCCTAACAGAACTGTGGATCCATCGACGTTACGTTGTGATGCATGAGGGATGGTTTACCGTGACTTGTCCATCCAGTATAAATGGCAGGAGTAGCGTAATGTTCGTTTGCGACAAGCACAACATTGCTCGTTTGAATTAGGTTTCAGAACAGACTGTGGGATCCGCTGACCTGCGTTCTGATGCATGCCGGGACGATCTTACCGTGGCCCGTCCGCCGGAATATGCGGTGGGGTATCGTAATGTTTGTTCGTACAGGCACGACATTCACCGGGCTGTAGAAAGATTCTGAAAAGATCTGTGGATCCTTCGATGTTACGTATGATGCATGAGGGATGGTTTACCGTGACTTGTCCGACCAGTATAAATGGCGGGGTACCGTAATGTTCGTTGCGACAAGGCACTGCATTCGCACCGGGCTGTGGGTGAATGAGTGAATTTTAATAACACTGTTCAGGAACACGAGGACTTTTGAGGAATGGTCCGTGTAATTTGGGTCATGGTAAGTGACGTGGACGACACCTGAGCCAGCGACCCCTCTAACTACCACACCTCACCAACGACAGGACGTTGGGCTCTCGAAATATTTAAGTGCATCCACTCCTACGGCGGGTTTCAATTGTTGCACTGGGATCGAACTCGCGTACCAAACGAGATCGGATGCCTAGACCTTGTACCGTGGTGACACCGGACTGTGGATGGATTATGAACAGAAATGTGGTTCCACCGACCTTGCGTTCTGGTTATGCAGGATGGTCTTGCGTGACCCTCCCCGAGTATATGCGGCGGATACCGTATTTGTTTCGACAAGACGACATTCATCGGGCTGTGAAAGTTCCAAAACAGAACTGTAGATCACTGATTCGCGTTCTGATGCATTGCGGGACGATCTAACCGTAATTCGTCCGCCCGGTATAACACGGCGGAGTATCGTAATGTTTGTTCCGTGGGCACGGCATTCACCGGGAGTGTAGAAGGATTCCTAACAGAACTGTGGATTCATCGAACTTACGTTCTGATACTTGAGGGATGTGGTCTTACCGTGACGTCAAACAGTATAAATGGCAGGGTAGCGTATTCGTTGCGACAAGGCACAACATTCACTCGGCTGGAGTGGAATGTTTCAGAACAGAACTGTGGATCCACTGACCTTGCGTTCTGATGCATGCGGGACGATCTTACCGTATTCCGTCCGCCCGGTATATGCGGCGGGGTATCGTATTTGTTCGGACAGGAACGGCATTCACCCGGGCTGTAGAAAGATACACGACTGGTCTGTGGATCCTTCGATATTACGTTGTGATGCATGAGGGATGGTTTTACCGTGACGCTCCGACCAGTATAAATGGCAGGATAGCGTAATGTTCATTGCGACAAGGCACTACATTCACCGGGCTGTGGGTAGATAGTGAATTTTAACGTAACACTTTTCAGCAACACGAGGACTTTAGGGATGGTCGTGATTTGGAACCATGGTAAAGTGACGTGGATGACACCTGAGCCGGCGACCACCTCTCTAACTGCACCTCACACCAACGATAGGACGTTTGAGCTCTCCGAAGATTTAACGTGCATCGCGCCTCTACAGCGGGTCTTCAGTGGTACAAGGATCGAACTCATGACACGCCAAACAAGATCAGTGCCTAGACCACTTGGCCACCGTGGTGACACCGGACTGTGGATGAATTCAGAACAGAAATGTCGATCCGCTGACCTTGCGTTCTGAAGCATGCACATGCGGGATGGTCTTACCGTGACCCGTCCGACCGGTATATGCGGCGGGATACCGTGATGTTCGTTCCGACAAGGCACAACATTCACCGGGCTGTAAAAGGATTGAGAACAGAACTGTAGACATAAAGAACTTACACTCTGAGGCATGCGGGATGGTCTTACCGTGACCCGTCCGCCCGGTATATGCGGCGGGATACCGTGATGTTCGTTCCGACAAGGCACAACATTCACCGGGCTGTAAAAGGATTGAGAACAGAACTGTAGACATAAAGAACTTACACTCTGAAGCATGCGGGATGGTCTTACCGTGACCCGTCCACCCAATATATGCGGCGTGGTAGCGCAATGTTAATTCCAACAAGGCACAACATTCATCGGGCTGTGAAAGGATTCCTAACAGAACTGTGGTTCCACCGACCTTGCATTCTGTTGCTTGCCGGACGATCTTACCGTGACCCGTCCGCCCGGTATATGCGGCGGGATACCGTAATGTTTGTTTCGACAAGGCACGACATTCACTGGGCTGTGGAATGAGTGTGAGTCAATATTAACGTCCCACTGTTCAGCTACATGAGGGCTTTTGGGGGCGGTCCGTGTAATTTGAAAGGTTAAGTGACGTGGACCACACAAGAGCCGGCACGTCCCACTCTCCTAACTACCACACCACACCACCGAGAGGACGTTTGAGCTCTCGAAAGATTTAACGTGCATCGCGCCTCTACACGGCGGGTCTTCAGTGGTACTGGGATCGAACTCATGACACGGTTGCCACGATCCGATACTTGGCCCATTTGGCCACCGTGACCACACCGAGCTGCGGATGGATTCAGAACAGAAATGTGGATCCACCGACCTTGCGTTCTTAGGCATGTGGGATGGTCTTACCGTGACCCGTCCGCCCGGTATATGCGGCGTGGTAGCGCAATGTTAATTCCGACAAGGCACAACATTCATCGGGATTTGTGTGTGTGAAAGGATTCAAAACAGAACTGTGGTTCCACCGACCTTGCATTCTGTTGCTTGCCGGACGATCTTACCGTGACCCGTCCGCCCGGTATATGCGGCGGGATACCGTAATGTTTGTTTCGACAAGGAACGACATTCAGTGGGCTGTGGAATGAGTGTGAGTCAATATTAACGTCCCACTGTTCAGCTACATGAGGGCTTATGGGGACGGTCCGTGTAATTTGAAAGGTTAAGTGACGTGGACCACACTAGAGCCGGCAAGTCCCACTCTCCAAACTACCACACCACACCAACGAGAGGACGTTTGAGCTCTCGAAAGATTTAACGTGCATCGCGCCTCTACACGGCGGGTCTTCAGTGGTACTGGGATCGAACTCATGACACGGCTGCCACGATCCGATATTTAGCCCATTTGGCCACCGTGACCACACCGAGCTGCGGATGGATTCAGAACAGAAACGTGGATCCACCGACCTTGCGTTCTGAGGCATGTGGGATGGTCTTACCGTGACCCGTCCGCCCGGTATATGCGGCGTGGTAGCGCAATGTTAATTCCGACAAGGAACAACATTCATCGGGCTGTGAAAGGATTCAAAACAGAACTGTAGATCCATTGAATTCGCGTTCTGATGCATGCGGGACGATCTAACCGTGACCCGTCCGCCCGGTATATGCGGCGGGGTATCGTAATGTTTGTTCCGACAAGGCACGACATTCACCGGGGTGTAGAAGGATTCCTAACAGAACTGTGGATTCATCCATCTTACGTTCTGATGCATGAGGGATGGTTTTACCGTGACTTGTCCGACCAGTATAAATGGCGGGGTAGCGTAATGTTCGTTGCGACAAGGCACAACATTCACTGGCTGTGGAAGGTTTCAGAACAGAACTGTGGATCCACTGACCTTGCGTTCTGATGCATGCGGGACGATCTTACCGTGACCCGTCCGCCCGGTATATGCGGCGGGGTATCGTAATGTTTGTTCGGACAAGGCACGACATTCACCGGGCTGTAGAAAGATTCCTGACAGATCTGTGGATCCTTCGATGTTACGTTGTGATGCATGAGGGATGGTTTTACCGTGACTTGTCCGACCAGTATAAATGGCGGGGTACCGTAATGTTCGTTGCGACAAGGCACTGCATTCACCGGGCTGTGGAGTGAATGAGTGAATTTTAACGTAACACTTTTTCAGCAACACGAGGACTTTTGGGGATGGTCCGTGAAATTTGGAACCATGGTAAAGTGACGTGGACGACACCTGAGCCGGCGACCTCCTCTCCTAACTACCACACCTCACCAACGACAGGACGTTTGAGCTCTCGAAATATTTAAGGTGCATCGCCCCCCTACACGGCGGGTTTTCAGTGTTACTGGGATCGAACTCATGACACACCAAACAAGATCGGATGCCTAAACCACTTGGCCACCGTGGTGACACCGGACTGTGGATGGATTCAGAACAGAAATGTGGATCCACCGACCTTGCGTTCTGAGGCATGCGGGATGGTCTTACCGTGACCCGTCCGCCCGGTATATGCGGCGGGATACCGTAATGTTTGTTTCGACAAGACACGACATTCACTGGGCTGTGGAGTGAGTGTGAGTCAATATTAACGTCCCACTGTTCAGCTACATGAGGGCTTTTGGGGGCGGTCCGTGTAATTTGAAAGGTTAAGTGACGTGGACCACACTAGAGCCGGCAAGTCCCACTCTCCTAACTACCACACCACACCAACGAAAGGCCGTTTAAGCTCTCGAAAGATTTAACGTGCATCGCGCCTCTACACGGTGGGTCTTCAGTGGTACTGGGATCGAACTCATGACACGGCTGCCACGATCCGATACTTAGCCCATTTGGCCACCGTGACCACACCGAGCTGCGGATGGATTCAGAACAGAAACGTGGATCCACCGACCTTGCGTTCTTAGGCATGTGGGATGGTCTTACCGTGACCCGTCCGCCCGGTATATGCGGCGGGGTATCGTAATGTTTGTTCCGACAAGGCACGGCATTCTCCGGGGTGTAGAAGGATTCCTAACAGAACTGTGGATTCATCGACCTTACGTTCTGATGCATGAGGGATGGTCTTACCGTGACCCGTCCGACCAGTATAAATGGCAGGGTAGCGTAATGTTCGTTGCGACAAGGCACAACATTCACTCGGCTGAGTGAAGGTTTCAGAACAGAACTGTGGATCCATGACCTTGCGTTCTGATGCATGCGGACGATCTTACCGTGACCCGTCCCCGTATATCGCTTCGTTTTTTTAAAAATTATTTAATTTAACAAACTGTGATCCTGATTGCGTTCTGATGCTGCGGGACGATCTTACCGTGACCCGTCCGCCGGTATATGCGGCGGGGTATCGTAATGTTTGTTCGGACAAGGCACGACATTCACCGGGCTGTAGAAAGATTCCTGACAGATCTGTGGATCCTTCGATGTTACGTTGTGATGCATGAGGGATGGTTTTACCGTGACTTGTCCGACCAGTATAAATGGCGGGGTAGCGTAATGTTCGTTGCGACAAGGCACTACATTCACCGGGCTGTGGAGTGAATGAGTGAATTTTAACGTAACACTTTTTCAGCAACACGAGGACTTTTGGGGATGGTCCGTGAAATTTGGAACCATGGTAAAGTGACGTGGACGACACCTGAGCCGGCGACCCCCTCTCCTAACTACCACACCTCACCAACGAGAGGACGTTTAAGCTCTCGAAAGATTTAACGTGCATCGCTCCTCTACACGGCGGGTCTTCAGTGGTACTGGGATCGAACTCATGACACGGTTGCCACGATCCGATACTTAGCCCATTTGGCCACCGTGACCACACCGAGCTGCGGATGGATTCAGAACAGAAACGTGGATCCACCGACCTTGCGTTCTTAGGCATGTGGGATGGTCTTACCGTGACCCGTCCGCCCGGTATATGCGGCGTGGTAGCGCAATGTTAATTCCGACATGGCACAACATTCATCGGGCTGTGTGAAAGGATTCAAAACAGAACTGTAGATCCACTGAATTCGCGTTCTGATGCATGCGGGACGATCTAACCGTAACCCGTCCGCCCGGTATATGCGGCGGGGTATCGTAATGTTTGTTCCGACAAGGCACGGCATTCACCGGGGTGTAGAAGGATTCCTAACAGAACTGTGGATTCATCGACCTTACGTTCTGATGCATGAGGATGGTTTTACCGTGACCGTCCGACCAGTATAAATGGCGGGGTAGCGTAATGTTCGTTGCGACAAGGCACAACATTCACTCGGCTGAGTGGAAGGTTTCAGAACAGAACTGTGGATCCACTGACCTTGCGTTCTGATGCATGCGGGACGATCTTACCGTGACCCGTCGCCCGGTATATGCGGCGGGGTATCGTAATGTTTGTTCGGACAAGGCACGACATTCACCGGGCTGTAGAAAGATTCCTGACAGATCTGTGGATCCTTCGATGTTACGTTGTGATGCATGAGGGATGGTTTTACCGTGACTTGTCCGACCAGTATAAATGGCGGGGTACCGTAATGTTCGTTGCGACAAGGCACTACATTTACCGGGCTGTGGAGTGAATGAGTGAATTTTAACGTAACACTGTTCAGCAACACGAGGACTTTTGGGGATGGTCCGTGTAATTTGGAACCATGGTAAAGTGACGTGGACGACACCTGAGCCTTCGACCTCCTCTCCTAACTACCACACCTCACCAACGACAGGACGTTTGAGCTCTCGAAATATTTAAGGTGCATCGCTCCCCTACACGGCGGGTTTTCAGTGTTACTGGGATCGAGCTCATGACACGCCAAACAAGATCGGATGCCTAGACCACTTGGCCACCGTGGTGACACCGGACTGTGGATGAATTCATAATAGAAATGTGGATCCACCGACCTTGCGTTCTGAGGCATGCGGGATGGTCTTACCGTGACCCGTCCGACCGGTATATGCGGCGGGATACCGTGATGTTCGTTCCGACAAGGCACAACATTCACCGGGCTGTAAAAGGATTGAGAACAGAACTGTAGACATAAAGAATTACACTCTGAGCATGCGGATGGTCTTACCGTGACCGTCCGGTATATGCGGCGGGATACGTGATGTTCGTCCGACAAGGACAAATTCACCGGCTGTAAAAGGATTGAAACAGAACTGTAGACATAAAGAACTTACACTCTGAAGCATGCGGGATGGTCTTACCGTGACCCGTCCACCCAATATATGCGGCGTGGTAGCGCAATGTTAATTCCAACAAGGCACAACATTCATCGGGCTGTGAAAGGATTCCTAACAGAACTGTGGTTCCACCGACCTTGCATTCTGTTGCTTGCCGGACGATCTTACCGTGACCCGTCCGCCCGGTATATGCGGCGGGATACCGTAATGTTTGTTTCGACAAGGCACGACATTCACTGGGCTGTGGAATGAGTGTGAGTCAATATTAACGTCCCACTGTTCAGCTACATGAGGGCTTTTGGGGCGGTCCGTGTAATTTGAAAGGTTAAGTGACGTGGACCACACTAGAGCCGGCAAGTCCCACTCTCCTAACTACCACACCACACCAACGAGAGGACGTTTGAGCTCTCGAAAGATTTAACGTGCATCGCGCCTCTACACGGCGGGTCTTCAGTGGTACTGGGATCGAACTCATGACACGGCTGCCACGATCCGATACTTAGCCCATTTGGCCACCGTGACCACACCGAGCTGCGGATGGATTCAGAACAGAAACGTGGATCCACCGACCTTGCGTTCTGAGGCATGTGGGATGGTCTTACCGTGACCCGTCCGCCCGGTATATGCGGCGTGGTAGCGCAATGTTAATTCCGACAAGGCACAACATTCATCGGGCTGTGAAAGGATTCAAAACAGAACTGTAGATCCACTGAATTCGCGTTCTGATGCATGCGGGACGATCTAACCGTGACCCGTCCGCCCGGTATATGCGGCGGGGTATCGTAATGTTTGTTCCGACAAGGCACGGCATTCACCGGGGTGTAGAAGGATTCCTAACAGAACTGTGGATTCATCGACCTTACGTTCTGATGCATGAGGGATGGTTTTACCGTGACCCGTCCGACCAGTATAAATGGCGGGGTAGCGTAATGTTCGTTGCGACAAGGCACAACATTCACTCGGCTGGTGGAAGGTTTCAGAACAGAACTGTGGATCCACTGACCTTGCGTTCTGATGCATGCGGGACGATCTTACCGTGACCCGTCCGCCCGGTATATGCGGCGGGGTATCGTAATGTTTGTTCGGACAAGGCACGACATTCACCGGGCTGTAGAAAGATTCCTGACAGATCTGTGGATCCTTCGATGTTACGTTGTGATGCATGAGGGATGGTTTTACCGTGACTTGTCCGACCAGTATAAATGGCGGGGTAGCGTAATGTTCGTTGCGACAAGGCACTACATTTACCGGGCTGTGGAGTGAATGAGTGAATTTTAACGTAACACTGTTCAGCAACACGAGGACTTTTGGGGATGGTCCGTGTAATTTGGAACCATGGTAAAGTGACGTGGACGACACCTGAGCCTTCGACTTCCTCTCCAAACTACCACACCTCACCAACGACAGGACGTTTGAGCTCTCGAAATATTTAAGGTGCATCGCTCCCCTTCATGGCGGGTTTTCAGTGTTACTGGGATCGAACTCATGACACGGTTGCCACGATCCGATACTTAGCCCATTTGGCCACCGTGACCACACCGAGCTGCGGATGGATTCAGAACAGAAATGTGGATCCACCGACCTTGCGTTCTGAGGCATGCGGGATGGTCTTACCGTGACCCGTCCGACCGGTATATGCGGCGGGATACCGTGATGTTCGTTCCGACAAGGCACAACATTCACCGGGCTGTAAAAGGATTGAGAACAGAACTGTAGACATAAAGAACTTACACTCTGAGGCATGCGGGATGGTCTTACCGTGACCCGTCCGACCGGTATATGCGGCGGATACCGTGATGTTCGTTCCGACAAGGCACAACATCACCGGCTGTAAAAGGATTGAGAACAGAACTGTAGACATAAAGACTTACACTCTGAAGCATGCGGATGGTCTTACCGTGACCCGTCCACCAATATATCGGCGTGGTAGCGCAATGTTAATTCAACAAGGCACAACATTCATCGGGCTGTGAAAGGATTCTAACAGAACTGTGGTTCCACCGACCTTGCATTCTGTTGCTTGCCGGACGATCTTACCGTGACCCGTCCGCCCGGTATATGCGGCGGGATACCGTAATGTTTGTTTCGACAAGGCACGACATTCACTGGGCTGTGGAATGAGTGTGAGTCAATATTAACGTCCCACTGTTCAGCTACATGAGGGCTTTTGGGGGCGGTCCGTGTAATTTGAAAGGTTAAGTGACGTGGACCACACTAGAGCCGGCAAGTCCCACTCTCCTAACTACCACACCACACCAACGAGAGGACGTTTGAGCTCTCGAAAGATTTAACGTGCATCGCGCCTCTACACGGCGGGTCTTCAGTGGTACTGGGATCGAACTCATGACACGGCTGCCACGATCCGATACTTAGCCCATTTGGCCACCGTGACCACACCGAGCTGCGGATGGATTCAGAACAGAAACGTGGATCCACCGACCTTGCGTTCTGAGGCATGTGGGATGGTCTTACCGTGACCCGTCCGCCCGGTATATGCGGCGTGGTAGCGCAATGTTAATTCCGACAAGGACAACATTCATCGGGCTGTGAAAGGATTCAAAACAGAACTGTAGATCCACTGAATTCGCGTTCTGATGCATGCGGACGATCTAACCGTGACCCGTCCGCCCGGTATATGCGGCGGGTATCGTAATGTTTGTTCCGACAAGGCACGACATTCACCGGGTGTAGAAGGATTCCTAACAGAACTGTGGATTCATCGATCCTTACGTTCTGATGCATGAGGGATGGTCTTACCGTGACCGTCCGACCAGTATAAATGGCGGGTAGCGTAATGTTCGTTGCGACAAGGCACAACATTCACTCGGCTGTGAAGGATTCAGAACAGAACTGTGGATCCACTGACCTTGCGTTCTGATGCATGCGGGACGATCTTACCGTGACCCGTCCGCCCGGTATATGCGGCGGGGTATCGTAATGTTTGTTCCGACAAGGCACGACATTCACCGGGTGTAGAAGGATTCCTAACAGAACTGTGGATTCATCGATCTTACGTTCTGATGCATGAGGGATGGTCTTACCGTGACCGTCCGACCAGTATAAATGGCGGGTAGCGTAATGTTCGTTGCGACAAGGCACAACATTCACCGGGTGTGGAAGGACTGTGGATCATACCTTACGTGTATGGTCTTACCGTGACCCGTCCACCATATATGCGGGGTACGCAATGTTTTTCACAAGCACGACATTTATGGCTGTGAAAGATTCTACAGACTGTGGTTCACGACTTTGATTCTGTTGCTTGCGGACGATCTACCGTGACTCGCGCCCGGTATAATGTGCACGGATGGATACCGTAAGACGACACTGAGCCGGCGACCCCTCTCCTAACTACCACACCTCACCAACGAGAGGACGTTTGAGCTCTCGAAAGATTTAACGTGCATCGCGCCTCTACACGGCGGGTCTTCAGTGGTACTGGGATCGAACTCATGACACGGTCCACGATCGATACTTAGCCATTTGGCCACCGTGACCACACCGAGCTGCGGATGGATTCAGAACAGAAATGTGGATCCACCGACCTTGCGTTCTGAGGCATGTGGGATGGTCTTACCGTGACCCGTCCGCCCGGTATATGCGGCGGGATACCGTAATGTTTTTCGACAAGACACGACATTCACTGGGCTGTGGAGTGAGTGGAGTCAATATTAACGTCACCACTGTTCAGCTACATGAGGCTTTTGGGGCGGTCCGTGTAATTTGAAAGGTTAAGTGACGTGGACCACACTAGACGCAGTCCCACTCTCCTAACTACCACACCACACCAACGAAGGCGTTTAAGCTCTCGAAAGATTTAACGTGCATCGCGCCTCTACACGGTGGGTCTTCAGTGGTACTGGATCGAACTCATGACACGCTGCCACGATCTGATACTTAGTCCATTTGGCCACCGTGACCACACCGAGCTGCGGATGGATTCAGAACAGAAACGTGGATCCACGACCTTGCGTTCTGATGCATGCGGGATGGTCTTACCGTGACCCGTCCGCCCGGTATATGCGGCGGGGTATCGTAATGTTTGTTCCGACAAGGCACGGCATTCACCTGGGATGTAGAAAGGATTCCTGACAGATACTGTGGATCCTTCGATATTACGTTGTGATGCATGAGGGATGGTTTACCGTGACTTGTCCGACCAGTATAAATGGCGGGGTAGCGTAATGTTCGTTGCGACAAGGCACAACATTCACTCGGCTGAGTGGAAGGTTTCAGAACAGAACTGTGGATCCACTGACCTTGCGTTCTGATGCATGCGGGACGATCTTACCGTGACCCGTCCGCCCGGTATATGCGGCGGGGTATCGTAATGTTTGTTCGGACAAGGCACGACATTCACCGGGCTGTAGAAAGATTCCTGACAGATCTGTGGATCCTTCGATATTACGTTGTGATGCATGAGGGATGGTTTTACCGTGACTTGTCCGACCAGTATAAATGGCGGGGTAGCGTAATGTTCGTTGCGACAAGGCACTACATTCACGGGCTGTGGAGTGAATGAGTGAATTTTAACGTAACACTTTTTCAGCAACACGAGGACTTTTGGGGATGGTCCGTGAAATTTGGAACCATGGTAAAGTGACGTGGACGACACCTGAGCCGGCGACCCCCTCTCCTAACTACCACACCTCACCAACGAGAGGACGTTTGAGCTCTCGAAAGATTTAACGTGCATCGCGCCTCTACACGGCGGGTCTTCAGTGGTACTGGGATCGAACTCATGACACGCCAAACAAGATCGGATGCCTAGACCACTTGGCCACCGTGGTGACACCGGACTGTGGATGAATTCAGAACAGAAATGTGGATCCACCGACCTTGCGTTCTGAGGCATGCGGGATGGTCTTACCGTGACCCGTCCGCCCGGTATATGCGGCGGGATACCGTAATGTTTGTTTCGACAAGACACGACATTCACTGGGCTGTGGAGTGAGTGTGAGTCAATATTAACGTCCCACTGTTCAGCTACATGAGGGCTTTTGGGGGCGGTCCGTGTAATTTGAAAGGTTAAGTGACGTGGACCACACTAGAGCCGGCAAGTCCCACTCTCCTAACTACCACACCACACCAACGAAAGGCCGTTTAAGCTCTCGAAAGATTTAACGTGCATCGCGCCTCTACACGGTGGGTCTTCAGTGGTACTGGGATCGAACTCATGACACAGCTGCCACGATCCGATACTTAGTCCATTTGGCCACCGTGACCACACCGAGCTGCGGATGGATTCAGAATAGAAACGTGGATCCACCGACCTTGCGTTCTTAGGCATGTGGGATGGTCTTACCGTGACCGT
>BMAO01022501.1:0-19303 GCA_019973975.1 Trichonephila clavata
ATTCGTATTTTGTTTCAGAAATACTGCCTTTCTTAAGGAAAAAAATAATAATTTGTTATGAATGAATCAGTCGTCTAAAACTCGTGTGTCACATTTTATATATAATTACAAACTACTTGCGTGCCACCCATAAGTATTGAAATATATAATTTTTGTAAATGTGTCAGACAAAAAAATACTGCGAATTTAAATATCTCAACTACACACTCACACACATTTAAAATAATCGGTGCTGCCTTAAGAATCCGAAAAATATCTTACCTTTGAATTACAAAAAATAAAATACTATATAAAATGTGTGTGATTATCACATATAAAACATATAGTATATAAAACATCCCACATTACATATAAAACATATATATACACATTTGAAATATAGAAAAATATCAAGGTTATCGATGGCGGCTTAGAAGGGGTATTCGCAATTATTTTACGAACTACATCGAATTTTCCTTTTTTTTTTACGTAACGAACGAAAAGCCGTAAAAAAAATCTAACGTTTCACTGAGCTATGCTTTTAAGATTCTAAATAAAACGCGCGGATATATCTATATTTATTCACATATATATTTCTTTGATTGTCATTATCTTAACTTTGTTGCCATTCATTACTTTGTGACCTTAGATTGCTTACCTCTGTAATAGACTATATTGAACTATTGTTTGAAAACATCATTATAAAATTCATTGCCTCTAGTAATGTTTACAGCTACAAAAAAAATCAGTTCTATAAGTTTGTTACTGAAAATTGAAAAATAGATCAGATATAAAATAACTAGTGTTTATTATTGTGGCGGAAGGAAAGGACTGCAGCTAGAAAATCTACAGAATCTTTAAAGATAAATGGATAGTTAATTTGTGACTTTTTTTTTTGAAAATTATCTAGTTTCCTTGTATACGATCTTCATGAGTTATACAATAATAAAAATTAAGAGAGAAGGAAAGAGGAGAAATATTTTTATATAGAGAAGAAAAAGTTGGTTATAAAAAAAAAGCAATATTAATGTCAAATAATTTTTTCTAAATTTCTTTTTTTAAAGCTTAGTTTATTTTCTTAACTTCCAATCATTTTGAAGCTAATGAATTAAATCTCCTAAAAAAACTAATAATAATTAATCTTATGAACAATAGAAGAAAATTGTGCTATCTAAAAATCTGATTTTTTTTTTCTTTTGGGAAAGTATATTGTAAACAAAAAATGCTACATTTTTTTAACTATCTTTAGAAAGTAATTTTAACAAATTTAATTAGTATATAATGAATTAATAATTTGTTTCAAAACTATTGACAACAGGAATTTTTACGTATAATATATAAACTAAAAAGAGAGAATCTGTACTTCTATACTAAAAGAATCTACACCAAAAGTTATTAAAAAAATTTTTAATATAAATCTGTATATTTAAAATGTTCAAATTTAAGTAAAAATAGATCCATAACTTAGTATTTACCTAAATTCCAAGTGGTTGCCCTGTGGTCAAGGTTACGGACTCGTAGCCGGCGTGTCAAGAATTCGAGCCTAATACCGTTGGGGGAGTGATACACTCTAAATCTCTCGACAGCTCAAACGTCCTCCCGTGGGTGTGGTAGTTAGGAGAGGAGGTGCCAGCTCAGGTGTCGTCCTCGTCACTTGACCGCGGTTCTAAATTACAAGGTCTGTCGCCAAAAGCTCTCAAGTAGCTGAACAGTGCGACGTTAATATTCACTCACTCACTCTACCTAAATGGTCTATTTCATATACTAGTTATTTTTTGTAAAATATAAAGATTTTTTTACTTAGCTTGTTTTATTAGGTATCATAGAAATCTTTTGAAAATGCTTGTAGTGATTGATCTGTTGGGAAGCGTTGGATTCTTTATGACAACTTAATTATATATTACTTTTTAAATCAATTTTTTATCCTAATTTTGATGTTATAAAGAATTTGCGTATTTGTTTGAAATTGTTCACAATTAAATACCTGTAACTTTTATTTTTTATTTATTGGTGTGTTATTAATTACTTAAAATCAAAATATTGTATTTAAAAAATTTGCAATTTTATTTGTTAAAATTTATTTTCTTTTATTTCGTTTTTTATGACAATTTTTTAAAAGTGGTTAAACAATATAAATGGTACACACACTCTTAAAACTGCTTTACTTTAGGGAAAACGTTTCAGTTATCTAATATTTGATTCTTTTTGAGAAAGTAAAGAGTGAAAAAAAAGTCATTCCGCTCTTGAAAAATTAATTTGCTTGTCTTTTTTTCCCTTCCGTAACTCATTTTTTATGAATGAATAGGACGCTTTTATTCATAATTTTATCTACTCTTTTATAAAGTAAATACTCGAAAATTTTAATTCCTCACAAGATTTTCGAAAAGAATGCTTGGGTCGGAGAAATAAAGAGACTTATCTCTTTCATTTGTTCTCTTTATCATCGTTTGTTTTATCACTTGCAAATTGGAAGAAAGGCAATTCATGTGAAAGAATTGTTATCCCCCCCCCCCCTAAATACCTGCAGATAAAGTGTATTTCTTTTATATCGGAATGTTCTAGACTCTTTACTGTCTGCGAGCTTTTTGTTTGCCGAAATAATGGATCACGAGAATGTTTCCCGAAATAGCATCACTTGTTGGCAAAGCCTCCCTTCGCTTTCCTCACACCCCATTCGGGCTTCAAATTGAAAAGGAACATTTTCGGTGACATTTGGGCTCAAATCCAAAATATCCTGTGTCCTTGGACTAGTCCTTTTACCTGTCGTGACATTGTTTTGAAAAGCTGAGTCTCGTCATCAATGAAAGGAAAATGAGTGCTTGGGGTTAACAGTTTATTTTATCTTCACACGGTGGCTTGAATAAATAAATATTTGTAGGGTAAAATAAAATAATTTTTTTAAATAATAAGGGGATTTATTTTTTGTTATGATAGGCAGTCATTGGGTGTAAAAAAAAAAAGAATACTTTTATAAAAGATTTACAGAAGAATACCGATCAATATTGTATCACAAGTTCGTTTTATTTGAGAATGTGAATATTCAATATATAGAGTGAACCATAAATCTTTTGCCGGATTATAAATTTTTATTGTGCTCAAACTATTATAAATAGGCATGTTCTTTTTCGACAGTAATATTATGATTTTTTTTAAAAACCATTTGCCTCTGTGATTTTGAAGTAGCTCGTGATAACTCCAGCGGTATTCCAATTCCGACCAAGTGTGTGTGTTTTTATGTTACTTCACTCACACACTCGGAATGCTGAGTCTAGGGAGATACTTAACGCTGCCTGTTTCCTTTAATATTTCATGCCATCTCTTTATTAATTTTGCACCGGGAGTTTTGCTTCCATGACAACTACGTCAAATTTTACACTGATCATGAATGAGCTGTTTTGTTTCATGAAACCAAAGCATAGATTGAACTTTCTCTTGAAACAACGCCATTTCGGCAAAAAAATGTCATTTTTACAAGCGTTTCCCCAACTCAGCTCTTGAAGAGCTCCCCGTCATTTATTGCCCAAAAAAACTACTAAAACTGACCTATTCAGTGATACAAAAGTTATATTAAATGGTTATTTTGTAATGAGTTTTTAAAGTCGGGCAAGACTTTTACGATTCCCCCTATATTCCTACATAGAAGAAGTATTAAAGTTCTAGAAACCATTATATGTGCAGATAAAATAATATTTAAATGGGATGGAATATTTTGTTGTTTTCTGTTTTTAAATTATTTTTATCATATAAAAGCGAGATTATAATTTTTTTTCTATGAATATAATAATTAGCTTTAATTAAATTTAAGTAGTTTCATCTGAAAGAAAGTACTTTTAAGTGGACACGTTACTCTCTACTCAATTTTTTTTTATTTATATGTTTATATGAAAATGTTTCCATGAAATATACATTTAAGAAGCAAAACATCATTTTTAAACAAAAAATTTTTTCAAACATTTCAATAGCTTATAATTCCTGCTACATCTACAAATTTAATTTTTTAAACGGTTTTTTATAATATTCCATGAAGTGTTCCTCACAATTCCGACCACGGAATTGCTATTATAAATATATATAATGCTTTTATTTTACAATTTTTTTCCATGCCGGACATAACAAAAAACAGTGAACACCTGTATCTAACTTAGTGAATTTTTCAAAAAAATAAATAATCACGTGAATCCTTATTCCATGCACAGAATCGTGTAATATATGATACGAAACATCCAGAAAAAGTTCCCAAATTTTATATTGCTTACGAAAACCCTTATATTTTGAACATACGATGATCCTGAAAAATAAAAACCTGAGAAGGGGCCATCTAAAGTCTGAAAAAGATGCGGACCTCACTTGTTTTGGTTTCGGTTTTCGCTTAGACGTAATGTTAATAAAAAGTTAAATAACTAGCTGAAAATGTAACCAGTTTGATACACATATTTAGAAAAGTCCTACAATTAAAAATGAGATAGTAAAAATAATTAATATTTGGTCATTTAGAATGTATCTCCTTAAATGTGTGAGAGTTTAAAAATGAATGGAACGTAATTTTACCATCAATTATTTCAGAAATTAAGAATTTAAAAAAAAAAAATTGAAAATGAGCATTTTTTATGAACATTTGTGCTAAATCTATTAATCCCAGAGCTTATTTTCCATGATACATACCCTATTATCATTCTTTAATAATTTTTAAATCATAATTCTTAATTCAAACAATATTCGTTGCGTAATTTTCCCATTTTATTATGAATTCAAAATAAATCAGAGAATCGCGTATCTCCAAATCGTAGGTTAAATATTGTGCAATTATAGTAGACAGATGTCACGTGACTGTTTACGCAAATTAAAAACAATGGTTGGAATAAAATTACGAAAAATCTCAAATCATTGCTGAGAAATAACTCGATTTAATCGGAAATGTGTTGTTTTCGTAATTACGTTGTTTCGTAATTATTTCAAGAATTGACGTTTATGTGATATTTATTCTGCTGAAATTATCACTTTATGAGAGAAAGACGATGAAAATGATTTACGCTTAGATAATACAAATGCACCTAATAATGAGCGAGTGTGTGAAGTGTTAGTGGTGAGATCAGTAAGTGCTATTCTTTGCAAGGAAACACGGAATTACGGTGGTCTAATTAATTCTTACTTAGGTCAACAAATAAAAATTTTATATAGTTACTTTTCATTAAATAGTTACAATTAATAGAAATATGTTTGTATATATAACAGAATCACAATATTAAGTGACGAAATAGAAAGCGATTTTTCTTTCTATATATGGTGCTGGACTCTTTTTTTTTTTATTGTTTATTCATTAACTCTCCCTTCCTCAGTGTCTGGACAGTCCAGGGTGGGCCTTGGCCTTCTCAAGAAGCCTTTTCCAGGCCAGCCTTCTTCCTGATAGTGTTCCCCAATTCTTAGTTCTCAAAACTAGGAGATCTTTTTCTAGGCCATCAATCCATCTTAAGATTCGGCCTGTCCTTTAATTCATTAATTAAATTTAATTATTCTAATAAAATAGTGTGAAAAGGAAATTACGCCATCCCAGTGGGATTCGAACCCACGACCTTTGGATTAGAAGTCCAACGCATTATCCATTGCGCTACAGGGACACAACGAATGATTTACCTTTCTATATTTGCTGTTGGACTGCTGCTTTTGTGTTTGTTTCTATTTATTGATTTTTTAATTTAATTAATGAAATAATATTTGAAAAAACTGTATTAACATCAAGTGTCAGCCACTACAAGTTTTAAAAAATGTATTTGAACTTGAATGGATGAGTATAAAGTATTTCATTAACGAATGAAAATTTGAACAAGATGTATAGGGTGAAAGTGAACTAATAGTAGGAATTGAGAAAAAAAAACTGCTCTTCAATTCACACATACTTGAAAATATTTCAATTTACCTCATACTTAAGACTATGTGAAAAAGTTTTATTCGATTTCTTACGTAAATATTCGAAATACATATTAACAAGTTAAATGAAATAAAGTAACTTAATTTTCTTCCTATATATTCCCTGAAAAAGATTTATTTTTGAAATAATTTTTGTAATTTTTGAATTACTTATTTATGAATGTAACATTATTAACACATCTCTTAGTTTTTGAATGTGACTTTAATTATATGTACTTTTCTTTCGGATAAAATTTCCCCCAATACAAATTCTAGTGTTGAGTCAAATTCCAAAATAAAATACTCTTAAGTGTGAAGTATATTCAAACTTATGCTGAGTTTAATATATAAACAGAAAATGGTTTTTAATTGAAAAAAATATAGTATTTTTAAGTTTTAATGTATTTAGAATCTTTAGAAAGAAAAATCTTATAATTTGATAATTCTCTCTGAATATTCAAGTTTAAATATCTGCTTCTAATTTGATTACTTCGTATTTTATTAGCATCAACATTCGAATAATTATTTTACAATTCCTATCGTAGGGTTACGTAAAGAGAAGTTTTTGAGAAATTGAGCAGAAATTTGATCATACTGGTTTTCTAAAACTGTAATAGGTATTGACGCCAATCCCAGTAAGAATCGAGTGGCCGTGATATCTCTGGGGCCAAGATCTCGGACTCGTGGCTGGCGTGTCATGAGTTCGATCCTAGTACCGCTGAATACCCTTCGTGTAGAAGAGACGTCTGTTAAATCTATCGAAGCTCAAACGTCCTCCCGTTAGTGTAGTGTGGAAATTAAGAGATAGGTTGCCAGCTCAGGTGTTGTTCTCGTCACTTGACCATGGTTCAAAATTGCGAGGTTCTCGTGCACAGCTTCATAATGCTACGTTAATATACATTCACTCGCCAATACTTTTAGTATCAACCATTATAATAATTCGTTCAAAGTTCATATCATGGAGTCATTAAAAGAAAAACTCATTTTGAGAAATTGAACATAAATTTCTTCACACTATTTTCTGAAGTTACTATTGTTATTGATGCCAATCCAATAATAATAGAGAATTCAGGTGCTTTATATTTTAAGAGTTTATATTTAATTAAATCAGTCTTAATTTAATAAACATTTCATGTAGTGTGTACCTTTCTATATTTATTAAATCAAACTTTCCTTTTAAATATAAAGCACTCTGATAATTATCTACGCTTTTGAATGATTTACAATAAAGAGACAAATTCGTAAAACGAAACTGTTTTAAGTAAACACTTGGAATTTAATTTAAAGTAAAAGCATTTGGTATTCAATTCGAAATCGGAACAAAATATTTTTTGGGGGAGAGAGGTCTGGGTTTTTACTTAAATGCATTATTCCCCACTTTGTATCGGACGGCCTGCAGAGGGGTCCTCGAGTTTGTAATGACGTCAGCGGCGACGTCGGTGCTGATTTTCCTGACGTCAGTGGCGGCACAGGGATGCGGTTCGGGTAAAGGTCATACACTTCGAAATTATCGAAATACCCCCGATTCGGAACTGAAGTGAATTTGTTTGCATCCCGTTCCTGAATTTTTTTAAAAAAATATTTCAGTTTAAAGGTTACTCGTTTGGGAATGGAACTTGTTTTCTCTGAAAAATTGATACCTTTATGCATTTTTAATTTCTTTTTGAAATCAAAAGTGTTTATAGTTTTAGTTTCTCCATTTTAGGAGTTTTAACATTCTCAGATACTTAAGGGAGTGAATACATTCGGAAGGGTGATTTTGAAAAAGCCTGTAAATGAATAATATTTTGATATTTAGTGTCAGTTGAATTAAGATATACATATGATATTGTTTTTTAAGAATATTATGTACTATAGAAAAAATTATTTAAATCCAATTTTTTGGTAAATTGAAGAGAAAATGACATTTTCAAACATTCTCTTTTTTTTATGTATGTCTATGATTTTTATGCAGAGCCTCAACTAGGATTTTTGAAAAATTCGAATTATTTTCAGAGTTTCTATCAATTGAAATAATAATCGGTGTCTTGTTAAAATTACTCTTCTCGGATACATATAAATCTGATATAAAAATCCACTTCTAAATTATATATTTCAAAAATCCGAGTTCAAGCTCTCTACAGAAGTCTTAATTATATATAAGCAAAATATTATCACTACAGAAGCATTTTTCTTAAAAGGGAAAATGTTTTGGAATTGTCCCTTTTTTTCCCTTCATTTTTTTTTCCAAAAAAACTTCAATAAAACTTTTATTTTTATAATATCTTTTAAAATTTTATATGTATATTCTAATTTTTTCATTAATACGCTTTTTCAAAATCATGGTTCCGAATATATAGTCGGATACCGAATATATATCCGAACGTATAGTCGGATACCTTAATTACTTCTTTTGTTTCTAATATTTCAGTGGGTTTTTTTTTTTCTTTTCAAATTCACTACATTAAAAGTAATTTTTTTTTCTAAAAATATTGACCACCAGCGTTATTAAAATGATTACAACTTAAAGTCTTAACTGTTTACATTTTTTGTCAACTTCCAATTTAAGTGTATTTTTCTCTATGTATTCAAAAAATATGAATTCTAAAATAGTTTAATCGCATGTACATGAGTGTACTTACTTGTTTTCATTATTTTAAAACGTAAACTTCAGATAGAAAATGTTTCATAAATGGAGTGAAGAAAAAATTCTGAAATCATTTTAATGTTTTTATTTTATTGAAATTTAAAAATCCATTTCACATTTAAATATAAATTAGCTGGTATATTTTGAGTCTCTTCGGAAAAAAAGTTCTATTAAATGCATCTAAAATAAGCTTTAAAGTATTTAAGTTTCAAATGTACGAATTTGAGAATCGTGCATTCTCGGCAATTTATTCTAGATTAATTGCACATGTGGCGAAATTTTTAACTTCTGTGAAGTGTCAACCATTTTCCTTTCTGCCATTCATTCGATTTAAGTAATTCTACCATACAAAATCTTAATTGTTACTTTTAATTTAAAATAATTTTAAGTCTTTGAGGTGAAGAGGAGTGGTGTGGTTATCCAAAATGATAAGTTCGTTCGTATTCTTTTCAAAATGTATAATATATACGTATAATATATTCATTAAACTGGCATTCAAAAAGAACTCTTAGCAGATTTATAGGATTTGTATTTCCAACAATAAAAAACATGGAAGGTTATTTTTATTTAGCTACAAAATTAACCTTAGTTTGAACAATAAAAATTATATTGATTAGCAAGAGTGAAAAAGTATTTTTTTATATACACGATGCGTTATAAGTTTTCATTTGTTACTATTCAAAAAATAATGAAATCAATCAATGGTATTTAAAATGTTAAAATCTAGTTTGCGAAATACTGCATAAATTATCTAAATTTAAGACTTAGGGCATCCTGTGTGAAAATTGGAAAAGTTCACACATCCGGTATATTAATGTAATCATTCAAGTTCTTAATTGGACCTGCACTTTTAAACTGTGTTGCACA
The DNA here is from genome assembly GCA_019973975.1 of Trichonephila clavata. Classification (NCBI taxonomy): domain Eukaryota; kingdom Metazoa; phylum Arthropoda; class Arachnida; order Araneae; family Nephilidae; genus Trichonephila; species Trichonephila clavata. The sequence continues at coordinate 9,377 of BMAO01022501.1, forward strand.
ATCTTAATTTGTCGTTAATTTAAACACGACTTCACAACCAATTACATTCTATATTAAGCTAAGAAGACGCTCCTTATATTTGTATTAGGTTATTCTTGTTTTTTCATATAAATTCTTATTCTATTCCTTTTATTATTTTAATGTATTAGATGGGGTCTAACGTTTTTTAATGCTTATTCAGAGTTCTAATCAAGAGTTAAAGAATATTGGAGTGAAGAATATTTTTCTAAGTATATTAGCGCTCTCTATTCTAGTTACTGATATTTGCTCATTTAAAAAGCTTGAAATAGTTTTATTTTTTTAATCTGCAATTATTAATAATTTTAAATTAGTTGGAATAGAATAAATACGAATTATACGTACATAAAGCAAATGAATTATACGTAGTATTTTCTGTTATTTAATTATTATAGTAATTCAATAGTAAATGGCTAAATTCTGTTCAAATGAGTAACATTTTGTTTCTTTTTTCCTTTTAGCATATTGAAGTCGACACTAATAAGTGCGGAAAAATTCATGTCTATGTTCAAGTAAGTGACTTTTTTCATTTGTTTTTCTGGTTTCTTAAATCTTTTCAGAAATTTTTCCTCAGTTGTTTTCAGTAAGAATCTTTAAAAAAAAGTATAGAGGTACTCTTTTAGTATCATTTCTAAAAATGCTCTTCAGAATTAAGCTGTAAATTTTGAATTTTATTTCATAAAATATTAAATTCATCGACTCTTAAATAAGTCTAGTTATTACTTTTCCAATTTTTTTTATTGAAACTATTTTATTCATTTTTATTTCGATTTTCATTTGTGAAGTTAATATCAAATGGAAGAAGTATCAATTTGTTCTGTTATTCTTTCTTATTCATGGCTGTTAATGTAAGAAATTCGGAACTGCCGTCTCCAAAACTATTCTTGCGTGAAATTATTAAAATTTGACAGCGATCTGTAAAATAAATTAGTGAAATGCAACAGTGGGATGAAAGAAAAAATGTGTTATTGAAATGTGTTTAAAAAAACGAATGTTCTCGTACAGTTAAAAAAAGAAATTCTCATCGTGACTAGTGAACGGGCAGTGTCATTTCGTTACATAATGTATCCATTATTTCACTGTTAAAAAAGGCTTAGGCAATACGTCTTGGATGCAGTTACATGTATTAGACATGTGTCTTTTAAGAATCGAGCCCACGAAGCTTCTTGAAAACTTATTTTACAGATGCCATATGTTAAATGACATCTGACTTAATGTCACAGTTAGCTTTTTTTGTGGATAAAATTTCCAAGTTTTTAATGAATATGCGAGATATTGGCTTGATGTAAAGACAGGAGTGTTTGTTAAACGAAGTATCAAGTATAAATTGGAGAATGTTAAAAGATTTTTTTATATATTTATCTTACTTAGTATCTGCATAATTTAGAAATTATTATAACTAGTGAAAAATATAAGGCAATAAATAAATAAATGTTGTTTCATCCTAATGTTGTATATGTTTTAAAAAAATTGCAAGTATTACACACACATTCAAAAACCGTTGTGTGAAATGATGGTATCTGATACGTGATAACTCTAAAATAGTGGTAATGCAAGATAGGAATTGGGGGAAAAGTTAATAAATTTAAGAGTCTTAGTAACGTTTCCTTACCGTAAGAGGTCGCAGCTGTAGCCTAGTGGTTATGGTTACGAACTCGTGGCCGACGTCTCATGAGTTCGAGCCTTGGTGCCACTAAAGACCCGCCGTGCAGAGGAGCTGTTACACTTTAACTATGTCGAGGTTCAAAGTCCTCTCGTTGCCTTGGTGGTTTGGTTTGGAGAGATGCCGCGGTAGCCGAGTGATAAAGGTATCGGATCGTAGCTGGCATGTCACGAGTTCGAACCCAATACCACTAAAGACCCGCCGTGTGGAGAAGCGATGCACGTTAAAACTGTCGAGAGCTCAAACGTCCTCCCATTGGTGTGGTGTGGTTGTTAGGAGAGGGGTGCCAGCTCAGGTTTCGTCCTCGTCACTTGACCATGGTTCAAAATTACGCTGTCCGTCGCCCAAAGCCCTCGTGTTGCTGAACAGTGCGACGTTAATATTCACTCACTCACTTGGTTTGGAGAGTGGGGTGCCAGCTCAAGTGTCGTCCTCGTCACTTGATTGTGGCTCAAAATTACGAGGTCCGTTGCCAGTAGCCATAGTGTAGCTTCACAAAGCAACTGACATTTACTCGCCTAACCTTTGGAATTGTGTAAGATATAAATACATGCAAGAGTATTAGTGACGTTTTCTACTCTGTTGTCTCCATCTGTTTTTCTATCAATCCTCTAGTTTCGTCCCTTTAATGAGGCTCAAAATTAACAAATTTAGCACAGTAGAATCGTTGAGGAATGGAATACAGTTTATTTTTTTCCATTAACATTATTAAAAAGAAACATTCAAGCATTGTAAGTTTTCCAAAATTGAGTAGTCTCCCCCCTCCCCTTTTTTTCCCTCCCCGATTCACATATACGAGGCATTTAAAGATAATAAAATCATGACTATTTTAGTTCATGACTACACCAAACTTTTTGTTTCTGACTACACCAAATCTCTAATTTTCAGAGAAAAAAAGGAGGATGGTCGCGGCTTGCTTCTCAGTAATCCCTATAAAGGGGAATATGTTTAACCTTCCCTAACCGATGGGGGATTCAATCAGTCTGTAAACAACTTTGGCTGATAACGGAACCCCGAAATCGGTGGGTGTGCCTACCCACAAAATAGTAGTTTTTAATTTATATTTAATTATTTGTGTGTTGTGTGTCGTTATAATAAATGTTTTAAACGAGAATTAAGGACTGATATTTGAAAACTGAATACGCAACCAATTCACGACACTAAATGTGGAAATGGATACTTCACAGAGCAAAGTACGCTAATTTTTAAGTAATCTCAGAATCTGAATTTAAAGTATTTGATTTTGAATGATGTATCCCAGTGGTCCTGAAACTGTGATCCGTGAACCCCCGAGGATCTCGTAGAGCTTTTCTAGGGGGTTCGTGAAAGTTTTGTTAAATGTTGCGTAATTATTTTTGTAATAATGTAATAATTTTTACCGTAAAATCCAGCGTATAAGTCCCATCCATACTTCGAAGCAGAAAATTTTTATTTTGTATATTCACCGGTAGCCAAATGGTCTAGGCATCGGATCATGGCTAGCGTGTCATGAGTTCGATCCCAGTACCACTGAAGACCAGCCGTGTAGGGGGGCGATGCACGTTAAATCTGTCGAAAACTCAAACGTCCTCCCGTTGGTGTGGTGTGGTAGTTAATAGAGGGGGTTCAGGTTCAGGTGTCGTCCGCGTCACTTGACCATAGTTCAAAATTACGCGGGCCGTCTCCAAAAGCCCTCGTGTATCTGAACAGTGGGACGTTAATATTCACTCACTCACCGTCAAACGCGCACCTCCCTTTTTTTTATGAAGATACCTGATATGTGCAATTCTCTTGTTTTGAAGTTATTTATTCAAGATATTATTCCAACCTTTTTTTTAAAAAAATGTATACATCTTAAACCCAACCCTTTAAGTTCATAAGGAATGTCATTTTTTTAAAAAAAATAAACAGTATTTCGATCTCTGTTAGAAGTCAATTTTTTTTAAGATCGTTTTTTTTTTTAAACTTTCAAAGGTTTCACTTTTATATCCGGCGTATAACGCACACCCGTAAATTTCAATCTTATTTTTTGTGTTAAAAGTGCGCGTTATACGCCGAATTTTACAGTAGATGTTTAATGTTTTTTTTTTCAAGGGGAAAAAAAGAAGTGTTAAAAAAGTCTATATAAGTAGCAAAGGCTGTTTTAGGATTATTGAGGTACTTTTAAATCACAGAGCCATGTGCTTAGAGTCAGGGAGGGGTATTCAAAATCTTGGAGGGACGCGTTGTCAGGCTGATACATAAAGGGGGGGGGCCGCGGCGATCAAAAGCTTAATATATAATCTCTGATATATCCTATTTTATAAAAGCACAAAGATAGGAAAAAATTTCGGAATTTCTATATTTGTAATAAAACTAAATGTTACTCAATGACCTTCACGAAGGGCATTGGTGAAACAAACTGAATAAGACATAGACGATTATTAATATCTTTCGTTTCGAATGCGCTAATGAATTGTGATCTGAAATGACTTGATGTCAGCATTTTCTTTTGGCTGATGCAATCGGTGATTCTCTTCATGTCAGTAGATATTAACGATCATTTTTCATTATATTGGATATGTTCTTTTTTTTTCTTCCTATTTCTTGCAAACTTAGGTATCTTCATTTTTGGTAAGTCTCATCTAGGATTAAAATTGCAACTGAGTTTGGAAGCAGAATATGTGAAATTTTGAGACATACATATTTTTTATTTTCTTTGAAGCAGTCTTGTGTATTGTTGCAAATGTGCATATCTGTTAACTCTCCTCACATTTCTAGGGTTGAAATAATCTTATTCAAGCTCATGTTGGAAAGCGAACTTTCCCTGTAATACTCAATTTTCCCAAAAGCAGTGCATCACTGTAGGGAAAACAACATACGTGGCGTGTTTCAATATTAAGTGTATTCTGTTGATAGATAGAACAAAGAAAATCTATCAACAGAATACACTTAATATTCTATATATCTAGTTCATAAAATGAAGGTGTTCAGCTGAAGCGTCGCTTTTTTGCGTGATTTTTAAATGGCAATATCAAAATGTTTTTTAATCTTAGATATTTATTGATTTAAATATTAAATTATTTAACTCATATGAATCGAGATTTAAATTTCCTAAACACTTTTTTTGATGAGAACAAGAATTATACAGTGTTTCATGAATTCAAAAGAAGGCAGACTATCGGTACAAGAAAAAAAAAATGTGTACCTGAAGTATATGAAAATAAACGAAAAAATTCTTTGAGATCTTAGCACACTAAGCATAAAATAAAAGTTACGATGTCTGGAGAAGAACTATTGAGATCCAAAGACAACGATAAAGAAATGTAAATGTGGATTAAATTGAATTCTAAGGAAAAACCGAGAAAGAAAGAGAAGCACACAGAGTCGCATAACATTAATTCAGTTGCTGAAAATAAAAAATTAAAAAATTTAAAAAATTTTATTGAAGGTAGAAAAAAAATTATTTAAAATTCATATTTCTGGATCTGGATTATCTATAATTTGTTGGAATACGCATTTCTTAAGATTTCACAATTCATGCCTACGTGGTTTTTTCCAAATTTTGATGCGTTGTTAAAAACTTATACTCATTAAAATCACGCTAGCCGTTTAGTTGGTATAGCTGGCCTTGTACGCCCAAGTCGGTGGATTTTCGTGATGCAAAAAATCGACAGCGTCCATGTCGTATGATGATACGGCATGTAAAAAATCCCTTGAGCGCCTGTTTGACTTAGGTGCCTTTGGCAATATTAAAATTTCTGGTACGATTTCGCATCGTCAGAGCTCAGGTGCCTCCCTCTGGAAGGAAACTCGGTGCCAAAAATTACGTTGCGGAATTTATTATCCGTCCATATGGTGCCGCACTATAAAGAGATACCAGCTCCCGGACAAATGTACTAGGTCTGCAATGGTAAAATACCAAACCGCAGTCCCTTTTTGAAAAAAACTCATGCTAGTTGCCTGGTTATTTACTTGTATCATTTCGTTGAAATGTTAACCGTAATCATTCGAAAATAAATTCCTTGTTTAGTTTTTTTGCTTACAAAATTTTTTTTAAAAAATACAAAATTTAAATTTTTGTTATAAGATGTTGAATCATTTTAAATTTATTCAGCTGTGACTTTTAGTTGCGAATTTAAAAATTTGACTTTTAAAAAAATTGTTAATTTTAATTTTCGCTGTATAATTGCTTGTCTAATTTGGATAAAATAACAATTCATCAAAGGCATATCGGGTTGAATGCGAGAAAATATTTTACTCTAGGAAAATTATTGCAAACTTAAAAATTTGTCATTTAAAATTATTGTTAATTTTAATTTTTGCTATGTAATTGTATATCTTTTAGTATTCAAGTTTAAATTCAGATTTCTGTGAAAAATAACAATTGATCAAAGGCATATCGCGTTGAATGCGAGATAATGTTTTATTCTATAAAAATTATACGTCTTAAGTTTCACAATTAATGAACAGTTTAATTTCATAAGATTTTTAATTCAATGGAAAATATATGAGGTGCCGAGTTTAATTTAAATATTTCTTACATCATTCGGAAATTGTTAGAATAAATGCATAATTATGAAACTTATATCTATAACCATTCAGTATAATTTGAATATTGAGAATAAACACACATTTGCACAATTTTATTGTTCTTGATCAAGATTTCAGAAATTGAGAGAAAAAATATATTTATTATTTCTCATATTTTCCAGAACATCAAATCTTTTTTGTTTCGACTCGGTGGTTATGAAAATCATTGTATTGATTTATTTTCAATTGTAGTCAAGCGGCTTCCTGCGCGAATGGTTTATTTCTGATGTGACAGAAAACATTTGCCCGATATGCAAATCGAAACTTCAAATAGCAAGTTAATTGATCAGATGCCAACAATATTTTAATTACTTATTTTCTTTATTTGACATTTAATTATTTAACTTTTTGTTTTGGAGTTGTGAAAAATAAATTTTATTCGCCGTTTTGAGATTGTTTAATTTGTAAATTCATTGAAATTTCTTCACGACATCTTTCAAGTTGTACTAAATATGAGTTTAGGGTATTTACGTATAATACCGTGAACGAATTTCGTGAAACCAAGACACATCTACAAATCAGAAAATGTCGCCAAATGCTGTCATCGTTTCCGCACATGCGCGAGTGACTAAGATTTGGCTAAGAACTAAATTGACTAAGATTTGGAAGAATTAAATACTGTATTTGAATGAAACACGTAAACGGGAAACAAACGAAATGTTCAACTAGGTTATTTAGGTGACTAAAACTGCTTAAGTGCATTCAAAATTGCGACAAATAAGCCTTTATGCAGACGACGCCACATAAATTCGCGTTAGTGTGAAACGAAGTACTGTCATCCGTTGTTTCGCAGTTTTACTAAACCTCCAAGTCTTGCATGTTTTTGAAAAAATTCGAATTTAAATAAATAGTGTGTGTGTGTGTGAAAATATTATACATATTATTTTATATTATAAAAATTAATATATTTTCTGTAAAAAAAACCCGTTGTATTATACTAAATTTAGTGATATAAATGACTTGGATGTCATTTTCTAATATCCAATTCTGACTAGCTACAACAAATTAAATACATTTATGTAAATTTAAAATGTTCAATCAAAATGTAGAACATTTAACTGAGGCATTAAGAATAATAAAATATTTGGAAGCTTGTGTGAAAGTCGACACTATTTTTTTTCAATTATTTACTGATCTAACTCATTTGTTTGATCATCAATAGTAAAAACCAAGATTTTTTTAAAAAAATATTCCATTTATTTCTTCATCCGGAATTTTCTTCTATCAATAAACAGGCAGTAATTTTAGAATCGTAGCGTTAAAACAATATGGCAGTTTTCAATATTACCCTACCGCATAAAATGGATCTCGATCGGTTCAGTTACTGTCAGTCATAATACTAGTTTTATGAATTTTTCAACTGTCGTAAAGTAAACATAAATATCATTTGCGCCGACCATAAAATTGTTTATATCACCCAGCGAATAGATTATGCCATTGGGTAATTAACTTCCACTTGCGTGCGCCTCCTGCTTTTCCGGAAAAATGAAGTTCGGAGGCGGATCGATAGTACTCGGCGTCCTCTGATCCACGAGTTCGGATTTTGCTGAAACAATCGGATGGCATCGGCCTCTGAAGGACGCGGGAGAAGGGAAGAAAGATAAAGTCCTAATATTAGCCTGCACAGCAATTGCCACCAGCCTCGGGGGCGATTTTTGGATGGAGCAGCAACTACTTAAAACGTTTTGTCTCTGGGGGCTCTAATTTCTCCAGAATATTCTGAGGTTTAGAGAGTGATATTCCTTTCACGAAAGCTTATCGTTGAAAAGTTTGACTGGTGAAAAATGAATATTGCCTCTCTGATTAATGAATAAATGTTGTCAATGGTTTTTCTTTTACTGGAAGATTGTCTGTGATTAATGTCTTAAAAATTAATATTTTATAAAGTATGAAACTTAACTGTCATCTGATCGATAAATCATTCACAGAAATTATTTGTTGAATTCAATGTTACGATTTTTTTATTCATGTATTTATGAATCTAGATAATTGGAATGGGGGTACTTACGTATTATCACAACCTGTTTGGCTACCTTTGGCAACTATTGTAAACATCTTAGCGATATTAAATAAAATTGCACAAATTCAATAAAAAAGAATACGCTAGAGAAAATACATTAAGCAACGTAAGAGAAAAAGAACAAATAATTTTTAGATTTAGAATTTCGAAGTTTATTTCGAACTTAAATGATGTGCAATATATCTAAATACGAAATATTGAATAAAATATCAAAAATCCTATATATAAATAGGAATAAACACGCGAAAATACAGAATAGAAATAAATAATAATCAATATGAGAGAAAAAGATTAATTAATGAATAAATGTTGTCATTGTTTTTTTTTATTCCTTTACTGGGGGAAGATTGTCTGCGATTAATGCCTTAAAAATTAATATTTTGTAAAGTAGGAACTTTAAATGATTTATCGATCACATGACTGTAAAGAAATTATTGGTTGATTTCAACGTTACGATTTTTAAGCATATATTTAAGAATCTAGATTATTGGAATGTGGGTTTCTATGCTGTAATAGTGTAGGAACATTGGAAATCACTGATAATAAAAATTTTGTTTTATGAAGAATCTATTTACTCGGCTATTATTGAAAATGTGACATATAGTCTATAAAGCAAAATAATTATTTATTTGAAGACATTGAGGATATCTAACTTAGTTTTCAAAAACAGCAATATTTATGGTAAGAGTATTTAGAATGCTGATCAAGATAAATAATCTGCAATTATAGAGAGAGAGAAAAAACGCAAAAAAACATTAATTTTAGGAAATAATATACCGTGAAATCCGGCATACAACGCGCACCTGTACTTTCATGTTACATTTTTTAGTTTTTAGGTATATTCGCCGTATAATGCGCTCCCCGTTTTTTAGGAAGCAACCTGAAATGTATACAGTAGAACGTCGTTTATCTGAACGTTTATTATCCGGAGCGTCAAATGTCCAGACCAAAGTCCGGATAGCCGCACATCCGGTATAGCGGTTAGTGACGCTGACTGCGGTGCCGTAGGCCCTGGGTTCGAATCCCGGAGAAGGATGGATGTTTGTGCTGTAATCCTTCCTTCTCTCCTTTGTGTTGTAAGCCTCTGTGTGATACATTATGTGGTGTACGAGGTTTATAAATGTTCTGAATAAAAAAAAAGTCCGGATACGTTTTCGAACAGTGCAATGTACGGACAATTTTCATGTTCTAGGTGCGCGGTGGTATCAGTCTGAAACCACCCGAAAAAATCTTTGTATAAGGCACTTCTTTTCATAGTATATCATACTAGAAATTAGTTATGCTATGAACAGCATATGCAGCAAAAATGGACATAACTTACTTTGAATTTTTGTCTATTTTTATTTGCTAAAAAAAAATCTTTTTTTGGAGTGTTTAAAAAAGGCTTTTAAAATGATGCATTTTTCTCACGTGCTGACGTCTAGTGTCTTTTAAGAGAGTTAAAAGATATCTTTAGAACCATTGGTTTCATTAAAATACCACTGAGCGTTTAGAGGTATTTTTATAAAATGGTGGTTTCAGAGAGATACCACACACCGCGCGTTAAAGGGTTAAAGAAAGCGAGTTATTAAAGACCTGGTAATATTAAGTGTCAATCGTTTTTCACCTTTTAAACGTAGTGCTATAATGTTAATTAGTATCATCACTTCGAAACGTATTGCTTTATAAAAATAAA
>BMAO01022502.1:0-92029 GCA_019973975.1 Trichonephila clavata
AAACAGCTATTACAGCAGATTTGCATTTTTTCGAGACATCCAACATTGCTACGGATGGCAATCCCGTAATAGTTCTGCAGTTTATCGATAAACTTTATCAGTTAGTTTGCCCTTTCACCAAGTCCTTTGGTGTTTTTTTTAGTTTCCTTAGACGTGAGCCTACTCTTTTTTGTATATGACCTATACATTCGAGTTTTGAGACACTGTTTTCCCCATATATATTCTTTACTTGTAAAAAGCCCTTGGAATCCCATCACCATAGTACTCGGTGTACTGCAAGTCTCGTTTTATTCAATGATCTTTCAAAAATTCTGAAAGCTCCAACAGCTTCCATATTTCCTGAGGATCCTTTATAGTTTGAGCATTCATGCGCAGATTTCACTTTTCATTTCACACATTTTGCAATACTGAGTCATTACTTCCAAATCTAAAATTTTCCCAGTATCAATGGAAATAGCTGAGACACAACCATTAAGCGACATATGGCCTCTCCGCTGCCATGTGCCATCTACTGAAACACCACAATTTGTACTTTTTTTTAAATTTCGCACTTCTATTGATGCAGCTTTCATATTTTCTTCAGAACAAAACTGTACTGCTTCCAGCAGTTTGAGTTCATGAGCTCTGAAGGTGTTTTTAGAAATGCAGGGCAAATTTAAAGTACATAGCAACTTCTTACCAGCTGTGAATCCCCTGCCAATCAATCTCAATCCAAATACCAATAAAGTATTGAGAGTGAATTTTTTATTTCTTTACGGGTAGAAGTAAAGCCAGTCATGAATCCACAACTGCAAGACACACACAAGTTAGAGCAAAAGTCCTTCCCTGGAATCTTCTGTTAGTTTCAATCCAGTTGCATAGCATTCTGGACAACACAGGATTGAAATAATTCCCAATAAAGCTTGGAAATCAATAATTCGATTACCTGTAGAACCATGAAATATAGGTTCAGGCACATCAAAACTGTCATTAGTGCTCAATTTTGCTTCACTTGCAGACGACGCCTTGTTACTGTTTGGTGCTGATTGGTAAATCTGTTTCCATAAAACCTTCTCTTTCTAGTCACTTTTGATCTAGTTTTCGGCATTTTGAAATTATTCACAATGAAATAAAACGTTAAAATTAAATAAAATAAATTAATAAATTGTAAAATATCAAAATAATTAGTAATAAAGAAGAACGCTTTCGAATGAACAATGTAAACAAAGTATAGACGATAATAGTATTGCCATTCAATAAAACAAGCTTGAATTAAAAAAAAACAGTTGCCAGATGGAAAAAAATATTATTAAATAAGTAATGGATACCTTGATCTGTATTTACAATAAGTAATGAATGTTTATCTTGCTTAAAAGTCACGAAAAAGGAGTTCAAACTATTTGTTTACATTTTATGTCTCTTTAAATACCCATTTCCGGTTTGAAAATTCCATTTCCGGTTTACTAATTAAGCCATAACTTTGCTTCTAAATATCGTAGGAACTAAAATAAAGTATTTTTGGAATCTTAAATATATGGGCTATAATATAAAAACATAAAAAAAATTTCGAAAAAACTCACCAAACACACGATTTTAGGGTAGTCACATACCTTTAAAGCCAACATGCTCAAAATAATAGATATTAGGCCAAAAAAAATTTGATTACATCCAAAGTAAAACAATTAAGTATTTTCAATTAATGTTGGCGTAATAAACCTCCCTTATGTATTAAATTAAAACTTAGGAAAAAACTAAAATTTTCTTTTATCTCAAAGAATAACACGTAATTTCAACATTCTTCTATTTATACAAAAAAATTAAAAATCAAAATAACATATGATTAATTTCAAAAGAAAGAAATAGTTGAAAATAGTATAAATAAATAATACATTTGCCCTTTAATCCTTCAGTTTGGCTACCTAGAAATTTGTTCTGCGGTTAATTCCATAAAAATATCAATTATTCAATGATAAAAGAAAAAAAATTGATTCATATGTATTTAGAATAATAGCAATATAAATAGAATTGTATTTATAAAAAAATTTAGTTTTACTCTCATAATTCAAAATAAAAAACAAAATATTAATGGCAAATATTGAATCTAAAAATCATTTGCTGTATGAATATTAAATATTACTTAAAAATATGCCAACATTTAAATATATCATCAATCTACTACTTTAGCTTAAGCAGAAATATGCAATTAAAATGAAATACTTCACCTTGAGTTACGCTTTAGAATTTCATCAAGCATGGTATTCCTTATTCTAAAATTTAAAGACGAGTTATGAAGCAAATATATTAGATAATTTAAAGGAGTTATAATAAAGGAAGAAAGATGTCGAAAATTTAACGAGTATTTTCACCATAACAACATTTTCATTTACAAACAATACAATAAAATACAATTGCTTGCTATAATCATACCAAATTTTCGAAGTGTGTAGAATTTTAAGTAAACCGTGGAAGATAATTTGGAAGAACGTTAGAAATTTAAAAAAAAACCACTTATCATACAAATGAGTGCTTTAAAATTTATAAGAAACGTGATTAAATTAATTTGTAAGAAACTTGATTAAATTATACTAAATTAAAAACTATAGAGTATAGAAATGAAAGAGATTTGTTTATGTTGTTTTAAAACGATTAGGAATTGTCTTAGAAATCAGAAGTAACTCACCCCTTAGGATTAAAAGAACTGTAATTAAAGAACCATTTCTACTCTAGTTTACCAATACATGTTTACATGATAATATTTATATTGCAAATACTGATTTCTCTAACATATGTTCGTGCTAAACTGTATTTTAAATTTGTATTTAAAAAAATCTCTTTAGTAAAACATTTTATATCATTAATTTCATTACATGATTTACTTAAATTAACCAATTAGCGATGTGATGTAGATACATTAATATAATTTAATAATTTTCTAGCTATACATATAGAGTTTCCCATCCAATATTGTGGTTAATGACGCTGACTGCTGTGCCGTAGAGCCTGAGTTTGAATACCGGAAATGGCATGGTAGTGCCCTCACGGCATGGGGTCAATTTAAATATTCGTCGAACTGCAAGTTCTCTTGTGAAGTTGGTTGAAAGGACAGGATAGGTGGAATCCCCCATTTGTGGTGTTTTTCCTCAAAATTATTGTGTAACCAAGCCCTCCCCCTCCCGAAAAAAGTTGTACTGTTTCCTACATGGTGCTTAAAGCTTCGTATAACGACAGACATACAACTAACCCATGGGTAGGAGGAATTTTCTGGGTCTTGATATGATAATATTGTCAATGCGGTGGGATAAATAACAAAAACGCAACATATACATTTAGGAATAATTTTTATCGTACATATTGAGTCTATTTCAGCATTCTTTGTAATGCTTTTAATATACTTCTCTATATATAATTAATATTACACTTATTTATATTATTGAAGGGTCAGATTATTTATATCTTGAATGGGCTGATTGTTATTTCAACACATCGTATTTAATTAAAACTTATATGTGAAAAAATGTACGGCGTATATCATTTTATAAAAAAAAATTCAACTTATTATAAGTTTTCTGTAATATGTTTGACTTAGTACATAATTTAAGAATAAATTCGTAAAACACGTCTGGTGAATAATGAGTTGCTTAGAGATATATCCAAAATATATTTAAATAATTAATGTTGTTTTTGCTAAAATATTTTTTAAAAAGAAATATTTATAAAGTATTTGTTTTATCTTCAATTCAGTTTCATCATAATTCCTACTATTTAATTTCGAGCTTTTAGAAAAGAGTAATAGAAATTTTTAAGCAATTAAAGTTTAACCCACTCCCCCCTTTTGATTATATATACCACGATTTTTTTGCTGGAAGTACTTAAATCTGTATTATAAAAGTTTAAATAAATTTATTTTTAAAAGAAAGTACAAAATTTGTTTTAATATTAGTTAGTCAAAATGTAATTTGAATACATATAAACACATTTTTGTATTTATATAACAAGTAACTTATCTTAGACATTTCCATCAAGTACTCATAATATAATACTAGTAACTAGGACTTTTTCTAAGGAAATAACTGATAAGTAAATAACTAAAATTAACGTTAAATATATAATAAATACAAGACACTAAGTACACACAATTTGACATGATAAAACTTTCAGCGATATCACTATTAGATTTCAAAGCCAAACTATGAGTAAAATATAATTATTAGCAGTTTTTTACTAAAAATATTTCAAAGATAAATATATTATTTAATATTTATTTAAGAATTTGAAAATTTTGTAAACACTTTTTTCCATCAAACATTACTAAAATCACTTAGAAAAATAACTTTTTTTAAAAAATTTAAGAATTTATTAAACTAACCTTTTTGTTATTATTGATCATAAGAAAATTATATGGCTTATCCTTACAGTACTTGATTTCATCGATTTAAAAATAGTAAAACTATACGAGAATAACAAAGCTTAACTAGTAGATGAAAATAATGAACCAATTATTTTTCGTCTGTGAAAATTAAAATATTTATTAGTACATAAACAGTGCCAATAAACTTTAAGTACAAATAATTAAATTTAAAATTTATAAGGAATTTGAACTGAAAAAATGAGTATTAGCTAATTTAAGTATTAGAAAATGTAATAAATGCAAAAGCTTATTCGAAAAAGAAATTAGCTTAATTTCTTATTCAGTGTTTGCATTTTTATAGTCATAAGACTATAAAAATGCAAACACTAATAGTATAGTATAATAATATACTTAACTAATGAAATAAAAAAGTATTTATTTTTTAGTTGTTCTAATTAGAAATCAAGAGAACACTCTAAATTTAAGTAAATCGAAATCTTTTTCAAAACTTTAAAACAGTAATTTATTTTTGATAGATTTTTAATTTTTCTGAGTTTACACTTGTTCTACAAAAAAATGTACTTGGATTTAGGAGAAATAGCAATTTGTACTCTTTAAGCTAGAATTGTTCAAATTTATGCGTATCCATAAAACTCATTAATATTATTTCCTACATGAAAAAACTTATAACGTATTTTTCATTGCTACTTTAACTCAAATACGAATACGTTTCATTAAATACTTTTAAAAACAAAATGCAGAGCCTTAGTATTAATGAAAAATTAAAAAGCTTAGGAGTGAAATTTAATTTTTCAGAAATGTTTTTTGCCCAGATTTCCCATATACTTGTTTTTGAATAGTGTTAATAGAGTTTCTTGCAACTAAGTCGAAGATATTATAAAATATTTGTTTAATGTGTACGTTTCCATGGTGACGATTATTTCAATTTTACTTTTTCTAAGACTTTTGCATATAGAATATTGCAAAAAATATCACAAAGTTTCCTTTTCAAGAAAACAATAAAATCTAAGGACATTAAAATAAAAAAAAATGATATATTTTTCTACTTAAATTTTTTGTGATGCATAAATAACTAAATGTTTCTATTCTAGCAAGTATATTTTAACAAATACAAATTTCATTTTTTGTTATAAACATTGAAACCCACATCATAACTACAAAAAATTATTAAGCCAATGGATATTTTTATTAAAGTATACTAGATATAATTTTTAGCTTTCGTTTGAAAATATAGAAAATAACGCCGGATTTTCCTTTTGTAATGCTTAAAATTGAAAATTGAATCCCCTCAATATTTTAAGAATAATGTCTTCCTATATTTCATTTATTCATTTTTTAATTGAAAAAAGGGGAATAACTGATAGCTGCATAAAAAAATTAAGTAAAAAATTACGGAATAAAATAAAATATTTTGCAATTTGAAAATAAATTTTTTCCACTTCTTCACAACTGAATTCAAAATCGTATTTCCATCTATTCAAATAGGAATTAGTTCCTTCTTTTGCTCTCCAAACCAACAACATGTCAAATATTTTATCTCTCCTTAGTTTTTCTCTGAAATTGCATGGATACCTCTTTTTTTTAAAAAAAAATTAGTTTTATGCTAAATAAATTAATAGCCTGATGAAGCAAGTTAAGCATGCAAAAAAATAAATATTTGCAATAAAAAACTGAAAAAAAAATATTACCCAAGGATGTGGATTCAAAAACTCGCAATTTAGAAAAGTTGAATTCTAAATAATTTCTAAGTACATAGAATTTAATTTTGTATTTAAAAAAAAAGCATTTGTGTACGTATAGCAAAGTCTGCATATGATTTGATTTTTCAAGAATTACGCTTTAAGAAATTACGCTAATGTGTACAATAATTTTAATGATAATAAATCATAACAGTAATAACTTGATTTCCAAACATGGCAATCTTTTAAAAAAATAATATCAAACGTTTTTATTTGGTTTTACTTTCTAATAAACTAATAATAAATAATTCGTAGTGGCAATAAAATATAATACTGCTATTCCAAATAAAATGTCACCGTTTAAGATATTAGACCATTTTAATGAAACAATAAACGTCAAAAATTGACAAAAATAAATACAAGCCTTAGATACTCATTTTATTAATAGTTGTCTTTAAAATACACATATACTTTATGTTTCCATTAACATATTTTTTCTTGAATCAGAAAAATTGTTCAATTTTAAGTATTCTTTTCATATTTCTTTAAGCTTACTTTATATTATATTTAAATTAATTTTTTGATTTCCTAATTTTTTAAAAATATTATTGTTATAATTAAAATCTTATTTTTTATTATGAAAATTATATATTCAGAATATATCTATAATTTATTATAAATAAATCATTTTTATGTTTAAATTCGACATCTTTGTCTTAAAAATATGTACTCCTTTGGAACTAGTATTTGAATAAACATTCTTAAGGTGAACTAAAATTGAGTGCTTTTTATATGCAGTCGTTTTGAGATATAAATTTTCATTTCATTAAGCAGCAAATTTTTAGACAAAGTATGTTCAATAATAAGCTTTCCTTAGAAAAAAATCCTATTTTCTTGAAAAATAAATATGTGTATTAGACACACACAAAAAAATCTATAAAAGTAAAATCATAATTCACTTTGTCCTAGCTTAAAAACTCATGAATGTGAAACGACTATGAAAAATGCGAAAAGGAATTCCTGAAATAATAGTTGAAAAAGTTACTTCTATTAGAGACACTTTAACTTCGGTTGAAAGCAATTTCCTGAAATTATATTTCATATTTCTCACTTGGTAAGCATATACCCTTGAAAAGGCAGCAATTTGTCACTACCTAGTTGCTTGTAATTGGCCACACAAAAGTTTTACTTCAGAAGAATGCTTAAATTAGTCATCTTTAACGATTTGAAAGTTCACCCATTATTAACTAAGACGTTTTAAATCGAATATAGATTTATATTTTTTTACATACAGTTCTTTGACTATCTAAGTTATTTTATATTTTATATAGGAGTGAAATTATATACATATAGTGAGTCATTTATTATTTTAAACTTTAGCCCATTCTATTAGCTCATTTTGTCGTAATAAAGGTCTTGAATCTTTAAATGTTGTTATTAATATTTGTGCGAAAATCAGGAACCTCTGTTGGAATGTACCTGGCAAGCAAAAATAAAAACAAATGAAAAAATAATTTAATGTAAATGATTATAGATAAAATATCTAATTTCACTGGGGGCAAAAATGTATAATTCAATTAATTACATGATACATGCGAAAAACAATAATTCTTTTGAAAACAATCGACAAGGTAAATGAAAAAAATGCATTGTCTCAGACACTTGTTGATTGATAACGACAAAATATTATTATCAGATTGTAATATTCCTAATTCAAACGGTATGAATATTTTCAATAATACTGATTTTCTTTAAGAAATATATTGACGATTTATTTTATATTTCTGGTCATATTATTTATTAATAACATTTTAATTATTTCATTATCTTTTTCAAAGGGATACATTTTTATTGCTTTTTGCTATTTAGTCAGCAAATTAGAAAAAAGACTAATTTCCACTGGGAAAAATTTTAGACTATGGCATTTGATATGGCATTAGACTGTGGCATCTACGCTTAGAACTTATTCATGTCTAATTTAAGTCACCTAACTGAAAATTAAACAATTAAATTTTTGCGCAACCTATTTATTATTCTTGAGTGAGAGAGTGTAAATGAAGATACTACTTTTAAAGTAACACCAAGGCTGTTAGCGAAGGTATTTATTGTTCTAGAAGTAGAATAATATGTAAGAGCTCCTGTAAGGGTAATTAACTCGTTGTCTGTTTTTCAGGAAAATAAATATTGACCGATACATTTTACATGGAAGTGAAAGTGCTCAGAATAGTAAATATAAATATAATATTCAGCTGAATTTTATTTTACTCGAAAATTTTAAAACTCATGGAAAATTAAACGCAAAACATTAAAAATGTTTTTTTTTTTTATTTTTATTTTTACGATTTACTTAAAAAGAATCTGTCAGTTTATAATTATTTAAGTAAAATAACAAATGATAACCACTCCTAAATTTATCAAAACAATTCAGATGCTTTTCATTAAACATCAAATATCATAATTTCATTAATCATCATCAAATCATTTCATGATTTGAAAGTATTGTACACATTTTTAAAAATACTTATGTTAAATGACTTTGAATTCAAATAACTTTATTTGTAAAATTTAACAAATTATTTTCGTAATAATGAATTCGTGCACACTTAATTAATAATAATCAATCTTAATATAATTCTAAAAAATAATGCAATGCGATAATTCAAATATTTATAATGGGTTTAAATGAATGAGAAGAGTAATTGAAAAAATAAACAAGTTTTCCTCATTGGTTTTATTAAAGCCTTAAATGCTTAATTCCTTCAAAAAAATGGGACAACAGAAATCATTTTCAAGTTGCATTTACTTCATATAAATATTTGTAAAACAATTACATTTTTTACCACTAATTGATGCAATGCAACATGATTTTTTCTTAAAGTATTTGATGCCGTTTTTTAAGTTCAAGTAAAAGACAGAGATGGATAAAATACAAACGTTTTCCTGCAGAAAATATTTATAATTAATTTACACTTAATTTTAAGTGGTAATTTGGGCATTAATATAAATCACAGCTTTGAAGGTGCAGCAGATTGGGGTGGACAAAGACCTTGCGTCCGTCTAACGCGCTTCCTATTTACATAAAGAATGCTCCGATGCGGGGGTGTTAAAGTGCGAGAAAGAGTGAAAAAAAGGCGTGAGAAAACATGGCTATCTCAGTCACAGTTAAGTTAGTGAGAGGTGTGTAGGAAACAGTATTAATCAATTTATAAGTTTTAAAGAAATTAAAAATTTTGATTTTTAGAATAATTTTTCTTTTAAAAAATATATTTTTATTTAAAAAATTTTATTATTTATGCTATTAAATATTTTTATTATTTTTTATTATATCTCTTACATTCAAAAAAAATTTCTAAGTATATATTTTAGAGAACTGAGCCTAGAAAAAACACTTTTCTGAAGGTTCTTAGTTTACTTTCGCAAGGAATAAATATTTTTTAAGGCAAACAACTTGAGCTGGACTTTCTTTGAATTTAAACTTGTTTGCTATTTCTCAACAGTATTTTTCGCTGGTTAATCATAATCTTTTTGTTTCTTTTTCAAAAATAAAAATCATGAGGAGAGATTGTTTTAGACTTGTTTAGATTTGTAGGTTCTAACTCACTAATATCAAACCAAGCCAATGTGCCGTTATATGCATAATTAATATATCTCAGAGCCTAGGAATATATTAGAAACTAGAATCAGAATTAAAATAAAGGACTCTTATGAATCTGTAAATAAAAAAATAATATTTAATAATAAATTACAGAAATCAATATTTTTTTGACTATGTTTGAATTACTATTCGTTTTTGAATTTTTTTAAAAAAAAATTCCTGTAAGCATTTATTTACATTGCATCAGAATGAATCATTATCCAAATGTAATGAAAATATTATACCATGTATACAGTATTTTTAATATAATACCTTAAATGTGGTTGTGATTTAATGTAAAACAAAGAAAAAACTAAACATTGGAATTAAAATTTTACCACTCCTTCTCGACAGAGCATTATAGTATAACAATGATAACTTTAAAATGCTCGTTACTTTTCATTTCAAATAAAATTCTTAAATAGTCTTCTAAGATTTCGTGTAAATGAAATTCCTCCATGAAATCAACGTACATGAGATCTCCATATTCCACGTTTCATAGAAACTAGTTCTAAATTTACTCCCTATATTCGTTTCTCCTCTAGATCTCTAATTCAAACAGCTGCTGCTAAGAGCAAATGATTTCAGCTTTATTAAGGGTTATTCAAAATGTGCTTGTTATATTAAGAGCTTTGGAGGACAATGGGAAAAGCGTACTCTTTCAGAATTTAATTAAATTTAATTCAAATAATTGACTCTGACTTTCTAGGAGTGTTTGAAAGGAATAGGTATATTATATTGTTGCATTCTCCCAAATTGAAATTTTACATTCAAGTTAATAATGGGCAATTTTGAATTTTTTTTAAGAATAAATGTTGTACATAAAAAAGTTATAAATAATGGTGTTTTTTTTTTGCAGTACAACTTTCCATTTTAAACTCACACATTAAATTTAAACATCGGTTGAGTGTGAGAGTTATACACGTTATTGTATATGCAAATTTGCAATGGAATTAACGCCACACGTGACGTTGTGGTGACTGAAATTGTCGACCAAACAAACATATAGATGCTTAAGATATAAATGAATTGTGTCTGAAACAGTTAATCATTTAAAAAAATCATCTCATATGTTGTAACATGGACAGCGAGAAGGATCATATGAGTCATTGTTTGTTATACGTTAGATCAAAAGTGTACGGCAGCCGCTGCATGTTGCAATGTTTGTCAAGTTTATGGGGAGGATGCAATAGACGAAAACAAATGCCATCGGTGGTTTCGTAAATTTAAGGAAGTAGACAAGATTAGGCTAGGAGTCAAAATCCATCTCACGTTGGAAAAGACAATATTGATCAAGCTATATGGAATAACCCAAACCTAACCATGAAACAATTAGTGAATACCCTCTAAGAACTTCGACAACTCTCGAGAGACAGATGGTTAACATGGGTTTGAAGAGAAAGTTGGATCATTGGGTTCCACATAAAGTGACAACTAACAATGAGATGACAGCATCGACAAATGTTTCCATGCTTTCCATGTAGAAAACTTGCCCATTCTCAACAAGAATTGTGAAAGGAGACCAGAAGTGGGTTATGTACCGCAACTTAAAGTATCTTAGGACTGTGTTTAGCCTTTCTGATCCACCTTCATTGACTTAGGAAGCTGAACTTCATCCCAATAAAGAGTTATTGAGTGAATGGTGAGATATGTACAGGGAATAATTTCTTGGGAGGTACTGTCACTCATCCAAACCATCAAAGATGCCTTCTACTACCTATAGTTAGACAAGCTGCATTCAAATTTAGTATCAAGATGAGCAGATCTCTTCAATCGTCGTGGTGTTATCCTTAATCACAATAATGCTAGGCCACATACTACTGTCATCACTCGCCAAAGGTTAACAGATATTGGTTGGAAGTTTTACCCCACCATGTCAGTTCTCTTCATTTCGCACCAGCTGCCTATCTCCTTTTTTAAATGTTGAACAAGTCCTTCAGTCAGAAAATCTTTGATGATCTTGGTGCTGTGAAAACTTCCATCCAAGACATTTTTGACTCAAAACCATCGGAATTTTACTGCCGTGCCCTCTGCTTCCAGAAAGATGACAAAAGTTAATAGATAGCAGTGGGGATTACCCTTAATCATAGGTAATGTTCATTTTACCTTTATTTGCCCTTCTTTAAGGAAATAAAAAAAATGATAGAACTTTTAAACTTACCTAGTAATTGCATAAGAATAAAAATATTCTATCTTTGCATCAACAAGAAAAACAAACAAGCATACGAAATCAAAATATGAATCTAAATAAAGTATTGACTCAAAATATTGTGAAGACAATTTTCAACTTTATGCTCCTATAAAAAATTTTTTTTTAATTCATTTTAGAATTTTACTGACAGACACTGTTTTTTAAGACATAATTAATTTACTTACTATCTCAAAATTCAGGAAGTATTAAAAACAAATATGTAGTATAACCCTGTCAATCTTCTCGTAATAAGCAACTAGAAATAATTTAATCATTATGCACTTTCATATCAAGTTCATTTAGAATATCATATTTTGTTTATTTACCAGAAGTACATACAAACTGAAGACTAAATAATTCCCATATATATACATCTAACTTAGCAATTATTAGCTTATTAAAGGTTTAATTTTACGATTAAAAAGATACTTGTAAAAATTTAAATCACTTACAGGATTAATTTTTGATAAAAAGCCAATTTTTTGAAATTTTTTAGAACAATTTATATAACACAATATATTCAAAAATAGTTTTAAGAAATATGTGCAGATTTTTTATCACATTTCATGATTTAGTTCTTAATAATGTGTATTTACAAATTATTTTAATTAATTATCTGCAAAAAGTATAATTATTCGACAACATATTATTATCTAGCCACCCATCCAGTATAGTGCTCAATGCGGTGCCGTAAGACCTGGGTGTGATTCCCGGAGAAGGCATGGGTGTTTGTGTTATAATCATTCATGCCTTTAAAATTCCTTCTTTCCTTTGTGTTGTGTGCTTCAAGCTTATTTCTTTAAGCCCTTGTGTGATACTTTGTAGTATACATGAGATTTATAACTGTTCTCAACAAAAAATTGCTATCTCATATTAAATAACATTGATCATTTTATTATATCAAACAAGTGATTAAGGACAAAAAATTTACTAAAGTGAGCACAAATACAGTTCAGCTGTAAACGATTATTACTGCATTTGCATCTGAATAAATATATTGTTTCTGCGTTTCTTAAAAACAAGTACTTTCACAAAATACTTTAAAAGTGTAACTTAACAATATTTGAAGCTGTTTAACTGAAGAGAAAATTAGTTCTATATTCTCTTCTTAATGTAAACTGTAAAGTAACTAAAATAAAAAAATCAGACTAAATGTTCTTAAATTTATGATTTTTAATTTTAATTATAAATTTTTAGTGAAAATTCTCACTTTGCCCACACATACATATATATCTGTGTGTGTAATATATCGAAGTATAGTAATGAAATCAATTTATAGCTCTTTATATAAATTTATGTTTAGCTCTTTTTCTGTTAAAAAAATTACTTCTAATACATGTTGAAATATGCATTGAAAAAATAATATGTATTTTACCAGTTGTGCTTAAATTACGCATAAATATTTTATTCCATTAGAATTAAAGTTTATTCAATTCTGTAAAAGCCTCCTTATAGAAAACGTAACTAACTGGCTATCAAACTTAAAATTCTCTAGGTTGCAAAATACATTTGTATTTCCCCAAGGATCATTTATACTTCTATTGGTTTCAGACGAATATCTATAAATATAATTTATCACAAACAATACAACTCTCGTGAAATCTTGTATCATCTAGTGTTAAATTTTGATCTAAAATTTGAAAATAGATACTTTTTTAAGGTATACATTTACTGCTTTGCTTCAAATTATGTTAAGATACATTCGATGTCAATCAATTAATAAATTGCTATAGAAATATATTGTTTTATATATAAAATGTAAATAGCAAAAATTTGACAAATTTTGATAATTTAAGGCGATATGGAACCCTAAAAATCATTAAACAGTCAAAAAAGGTTTTATTAGCCTATTTGATACCCCGAATCTTTATAAATATGCCTGCAAAATTTCAAAGCTTTACCTGCTTTTTTCATTAAGTAAAAGAGCAATGTTTGATGCTAAACAGCAACTACCAACCCTACATTTCAGATTATCTGCTAGAAAAGAGCCAGATAAAAAATGAATTAATTATTTTTCTAATGCACATCAATAGGATTGACATTATATATGCAGTAATAAATCATTTTAAGAAAGAATTGTGCAATTCATGCAAAAAATCTAGTTTGTGAATTATTTACTGAAGATCAAATGGATTCGGTCAAGATTTAAAAGTTGTGTGTGATTTTTATGATATTATTATGAATGAAATTAAAACTTCAAAACGGATTCTCCCAAAGCACAAATACTAAATCTCATCGTGATAACTCAGATAATGAAAAATCTAATTCGCAAGAATAGAATAACTCTCCTATTTTTACATATTTGTTTGGGTGATATATATATATATATATATATCCCATGTGTGCGAGATTCAACACTTTTATTATTAAAATATTTTAAGATATTTATTTAAACAAATGCACATACACAGTTCTTGGATTTTGATGCATTTTACCTATATATTGTTATTTGATTTTGCTTTTATTCGTGTACAATTTTTAACATGCGAAGGCTTTTAAAATCATGGGAATAAAAAATAAAGACATAAACATCTTTTGTACATGTTGTGCATTAGCTCTGAGCATGGAATAAGTTCTGAAGTGTGTGTATTTTTTTTATAAATATCAAGATAAAATTTTATGAAATATTGATCTTTCATTCGTTTTTTTTCTATGTATTCATTATGGCAGTATACTGTTTAACTGTTCTACATTTGTGCCGTTTTTAATGATAAATAGTTTTAAATAATCTAATTAACATTTCATAAAAGTTTCAAACTATTCGATGAATATTATATCATGCTATTCTTGGAATGAAAACTTCAAACTCATATTTCTTCATGTTGAATTTTTGTGCATATACTGTAATTCAAAACCCTAAGGCGTTTTTGATAATTGAAGTATGGGTTTGAAAATATTTATGCATGTTCTGAAATGTATGTTTTGTAAAACTGTGCATGGAATTAACTCTAACATGTTTCTAAAAAATTTCAAAATCAAAATTATCGTTTTTTTGGGAATTTTTGGAAGTTTAACTATAAAGAAATTAATGAAAAATTAAAGAGCAGCAGCAGAAATAACCCATGCACAGTTTTATGTAGTATATTATAAGGTACTTGGAAAAAAAATTTTTGAAAGAAAAGTGACACATTTAAAAACGTCTTAGGGATTTAAAAAATGCTTAAAAAAGTTTAAAAAATTTAAATTTTACAAACATTTTGCAACAAATTAAAAAATTTTTGTATGGAATTATTATTAAATATTAACCTTTATAAAATACAAATAAAACCAAATATAAAATGATAAATATAAAAAAAATTGTGAAGATTGTACCATATCGCTTTAAATTAGAAATTTCTTGCATTAAATTTCGCATTTTTATTAGCATCATGCATAAAACTTGTATGTATTAATGTTAAAAATCCGATAATGTTTGAAATGTTAATATTTCTTTTTATTAGAATACAATTTATTTCCTTTTATTTTGAAATTTTAAAATTCAAATAAATATTTTTTTAAATCTATATTTATTTTATTGAGTGCTTATTGAAAACAGTTAACGAGGTTTAAAAAAAGGTTGAAACACAATATCGTTATAAAATTTGAATGCATATTTCATCATATTTACATTTTTAAGTTGGAACTGTAACAGCTTATAAAAAACTGAGATGCATGAATTTACATACAAATGTTTACGGAATATTTAGAAAACATAAAAGTAAATAGAAAATGCGTATTTCCAAAACATACTATATTCTAGGAAAACGAGTTATTTTTAGTGAAATTACAGCTTGATATCCCTGTAAAAAGTATTTACAGAATGTAAAAAAAATTCGGTTTGAACATCAAATGTTTCAATCAACTTTTGATCCATAGCTTAACTATAGTTCATTTAAATTGTTTTAATCCTTTGAAACAAATGCATTACAAAAAAGAAGAGTAGCTTTTTCTATTTCTTAGAATATATCAAACTTTTTCAAAATACAACAACTACAAATGTTTTTAAAATTTGCATAATTACTTTAAAATTTAATTTTTTTAAAAAATTATATGTACAAGTATGTAGACTATTTTTAAATGTATTTGTGGGTATAACACATAACTGAAAAAGAAAATTTAAAATTTAAAAACAGAATTATTTTTCTTTTTTAGGAAAACTTTTAGAAAATTCACGCTGAAGCTTGTGGGATATCTTAGGGGGGCAAAAACAAGAAACAAACATTTTTATCAAACAACTACACAATCAAACAATTTATAGTAACTTTTAGATAACTTTTCCTTAAAATGTTATCTATCAGTTTAAAAATTTTAAAATGTCTCTATAATTTTAATTTTTAATTAATTAAAAAGTAAGTTCTAAATTTCAAAGAATTTCTAACATTAATTTCAAATTCTTTGTTTGTAAATAAAAATTGCAGCGTGGGATAAGTAGAATTTTATTTTTAGAAGAAAGACAATAATCGAAAATTACAACTGCTGAATTAATGGACGTTTTACAACAATATTTAGTAATGCCATTAAAATGAGTATTGCCATGTTCGTTATGTATAATTTTATTATTCCTCTTAACCTAAAGCAGCAATTATAGAGTGATACTTAAAATTGAGATGAACTTTTTAACATCATCATTTGTGAGTCAATGATCAAACCTTCCCACTTAAGTGAAAACAAAGTAAAAAACCGATACAAACTTCCTATCTGTAGTAATAATAAAATAAACCGTGTTATACAAATTTTTAAAATTCAATTGGAAGGCACTGGTAACTTATCTAGCTTCATCTAGTTAACATATACATATACATATATATATATATATATATATATATATATATATTAGAGCATTAAGACTCCTGTGAATAAAGCTTTCATTAGTACTCTGAAGCTGTTCCGAATCATGTGTTGATGAAAGGTGAAAGAGACCTAAATAAATAATTTTTAATTCAATTTTTTGTTCTCAGCTCTCACAGATACAGTTTTATTTTTTAAAAAAAATCGTAAATTCATTATTTTACATTACACGGGAATTTTTCTTGATAAATTTTAATAAACTACATAATAATATTTTATTTAGGAATATTCCGAAGGTCCATTTGTTTAAAATTAGGGGAATCACAAGTTTATGAAGGTTTGGGACCATTTGGTATAACATGTTAATACGGTAATTAAAATTAATTTTCTCTTATTTTTTGCTTTATACCTTCCCAATATATATCACATTTCTTGCTACATTAATGTATATAGGAATATCAAACCAATTTTGGAGACATAGAACACAGAAAAAAATAAGGTTATTACGCAAACAAAAAAATGGATATTATATATATATATATATATATGTAATAATTCCCACTAGTATAATCCTTTTAAATAAATTTTTATTTGCCAATGGTCCATCCCTTCAGGACCAACTTTTTAGTAATAAGTTAACTCGCCGCCTAACGAGAGTATTTTAAACTACCTCTAGCTATCTACTCAGATCATGTGATTTGAGACGCCATAAATAGCGGATTCCTGGATACCGTTCCTCTTTTTAGCTTCTGTATTTTGTCTGCTTAAACATGCAGCAGGCTGCAGTGTGTTTGTGTGTGCTTATATTGTGTCGTCCCTGTAATGTCTTATGTGTTCAAGATGGACAATAAACAAGTTTTATTCAATCACCGAAATGCCTCTTCAATATCATCCAAAGAAACCATCAACAATAGCGATCATATTATTAAGAATACATGTCAACGGCCAACGTCGATTATATATATATATATATATATATATATATATATATATACCTGAATTTTTTAGATTTTTTTTATGTTAAATAAGGAAATTTTATTTATAATTGAATATATTTTGAAATTTTGCAGTAATTCTATACATTTACTAAGGCAGCATTTTTAATTATATACAAGTAGGGTTGGCACATAACAGTACACCAATGTCGTTGTAAGGACTCTACCAACGGAATTAAATAGTAACACTGATACCAAACCTTAGCACATGTGAAAAGAATTTTCCTCTTCATCTCTCGGATGCGCAGTTACGATAAGAGCTAAGCTTCGAGTAACGGGCAGTCTAATGTAGTATTGTCACGAAACATAACAATACCTTGAATTTTGGGTTCCGTTCGATATGACGGAAAAACACAAATGACTACGATCAAATGGGAACTCTCTGAGCACGAATGCCAGATTTTTTTTACATCTCATTACGTTGGATGAGACATGGTAAAAATCATACGAGTTACAAATGAAAGGTCAGTTAAAGGAAAGACTCATTTTCGGTTACCAGTAAAATGGATATTTGTCAGAAGCTCAGCAATGTGAAACTTATGGTGGTTCTCACGTACGACTTTGTTATTATTATGCTAATGCATGACATTTCCCCAAAGCACATACACAGTATTATTGTTCCATTTTGTAACATAACTTACCACTAGCTTTGGGAAAGAATTTTCGATATTTCTTACAGAATTCACACATCATTTAACAGGATAATCCTCTAACTTAAGCTGGATAGATCCTTGAAGTTAGACAATTTTGTACCAATACTCTAAGTGAAATACGCAAATACAAGTACAAAGACAAATACAATTGAAAATACCCAGTTTGAAAAAATATCCAAGGTTGTCTTTATATTTACTCTCTTGGACATTTACAAAATTTATATTTTTAATATCTTAAAGCAGTGATTTTAATTTTGCAAAAATATGTTATTATGTACAAGTTATTATAACATTCAATTATCTCGAATATTTGGTTTAATATAAGGGATAAAAATCTGAAAAATACAGCAGGAAGCACATTTAGCAATAAAAACCATGCATATCGTGAAGAATATTTATAAAAAAGAAAAATTAATAAAAAAAAAAAAAAAAAGAAAAAAAAAAAAAAAAAAAAAAAAAAAAAAAAAAAAAAAAAAAAAATAATTATAGAAAAATATTTTAAATAATATACAGAAATAAAATTTTTTTTCCACTTTATGAATTTGTAACCTGAAACTATTTCCAGAATTCGTAGAAAATATTTTGTTAAAAAAGGAGGAAATAGAGATACGAGATCTTTTAAAGTCATTTATAAGGAGTTTCTTCTTTCATGAAACTAAAATAAAAATCAAGTGTGAAAAATAGGATAAATTCTTTTTTTTTTTTGGTACAAATCAAATTTTAAAAAGAAAGCTATTATTTTTTTTCCCGATCCTACCCACGTATGATTTGAAACTGGATGTAGTTTTTTTTTTTCCTGTTTTATTTTGTCAAAGCAGTTTTTATTTGCAATTTCTATTATTTGATTGTTGAAATGCTCTTTAATAAAAGAGACATCATTCTTTCAGAAAACTACAAATTTATTAGATGTATTTTATTGAATTGTGTATTTTGTTTTCATAACCAATTTATGCCTTGTTCCTTTACCGAAGATAACATACTATGGAATGTTTGTATTTGGATCCCTCTTACACATTTTAAATATAAATTACGTTATAATATTTAATATGCCATGTTAACATAACATTCTGTTTTGATCTACTAGCTAAAAATAAATAATAATCTTGAACTCATGCGCAGTAAACACCAACACTCTATCTTCCTTTTTGTATACAATAGAAAAGAGCATAAAAGTCATTAGTTAGCAAACTCATAATAAATAATATATACATCTATATAAAGCGCTATTTACAATTATTGTCAATAATTTAGTAATTTTCCATTACTGTATACAATTTAAAGATAATGAATTGTTTGCCAACAGCTATTTTTTTTCTCAAGAAAAATATTATACTTTAATAAGTTTAGATGTTCATACATTCGTAGATGAACACTCAAATTAGGTGCATGCTTTAAATAATTTTCTTACATCAATATTTGTTTCCCCTGTACGTTAACCCCCCCCCTTAAAATTTAATAGAATAATATATATATATATATATACATATATGTGTGTATAATGTTTAGGATTTGAATTAAAATTTAACCTTCATTAAAACTAAGCATAAAATTTCTTACAGTACATTATTAGAAGTTATCTGTGAAAACTATTTGAAGCACTATCTCAACTATTTCTGATATCTGACTACGAGTATAATTCTAATGTCGACTACAAATTGATTTATATTTATATATAGTTCCAATTTCTCAAATTAATTAAAATATTTTAATAAATAAATGAATTATAATTATTTACATAAAAATATTTTAATAATTAAATAAAAAATGCTTTACGTTTGGAATTGATAAGATATTTTATAAATCACACAACTATCTAGAATTTTTAATGTATTTACTTGTCTTTGACAATAATGTATTTCAATTGTTCCTGATCTTATTCTTTTTCAAAAGAAAACGGTTCTTTATAAATGTTTTGATATATATTATGATGTTTTAAAGTTGTAATATTGATTAGAAGTAATATTTTAAATATAAAGCAAATGCTCTGATTTTTTGTGATGAAATTTGTCACAATACAATGCCATTTCCTCTATACTCTTTAGAAAATAGTTGCCTGAAATAATAATATAAATTTCTTCTATTGAATTGTTTCTAGTACTTTTATCCTTAGGTTTAAAAATCAAACATATTATCTCTCTATATAGAAAGAAGAATTAAGAAAAAAATTTAAAATACAATAATATAATTTCTTTGTCTGGTACAAATATTACTCTTAGAAATAAAAATATCAATAAAGTATCAAACCCATCACTACATAATACCTATTGTTCACTTAAATTTTCCTTTGAAAGCAATACAAAGTAATAAGTTTTATTGAAAGCAAATGATTGCTCATTTTGGTTTTAAAAGAGAGTTAAAATGATCAAAATACACTTTTAAAATATTGCGTTTTTATCCAGATTCTCTCTCTTACGTATAGTATTTTTAGACACAATAGGCGTGCATTCTCTTTTCAGCACTACATCAAAGAAAAATGTATTAATGCAGTCTTTGAAAAAGCAAAGGATATTTAAAGGATCTCTTACTGGAAGTTTATTTCCACTTCTGAAATCTTCTCGACAAGCGAAAAGCGGAAAGAGCAATGGTGGAAATACACGAGGAGGTTCAATGAATCGAAAAGAGGATTACTGGATATGAATAGCGGTGGAGACTGGGTAGTAAAAGATGATGGAAAAGACATTCATATCCCAGATCAACCAGTAACTTCTGTCATAAAAGGTTAAAAGGATTTGATCCGCTGGTATTTTTCAGGAGAATTAGACTAAAAGAACAATTAGCAATCGGATATTTTAGTAAAATATTCATTTTTTGAAACATCATATACAACTATCTTTATAATTAAAAATCATAACTTACATGTAGTCTTACTATTAATTTCGAAAGCAAATTCGTTTCGTATTAAACATGTATTTTTTACGCTCCTGTCACGTAGAAAAAAGTAATAATTTTTATATTTTGTTTGTGATTTGTAGATCATTAAATAAGTTTATCAATCATGAAGGAAAAAAATTTTAATGTGTAACTGCCATTTACGTCATTAATTGGGGTAAGCCAAAAGTAATTAATAGAATCTCGAGGTAAATTATTATATTTAATGACATAAAATAACACAGTTACAAAGGACAGACACTTAGACAATTACAAGACAAACATTTAAAGAAAATAAGTAAAAATAAGTAAAGTTTACAAAGTCCAGGATTGGACAACGAAATGGGGAACGCACGCTTGTTCCGATCCAAATTCTCTCTGACGGTACTACAGTTTTTAGTACAGTCACACTTCCGGTCCAAGCCCATATTGTAATGGCGGCACCTACATTTCGGTCTTGGAACTATACCGTGCGTTACAGACTATACTGCGCGTTATCTGGTTCCGTTGACGTCTCGGCTCGGAAACAAGAGGTACTCTTTTTTTTGGTCGTCCTCTTTTCCTTAGAGGAGCCACAAATCCAGTGTTTCTTTCCATTTCAGGCTTTTGGTAGTCCTTTAAGGCAGAAATATGATAAGTTCCAATGGCTTGGCCAGGGTTGAATGGGTCGGCAATCTCATATGTTACTGGTGATCTCAAGGTGAGAATGAGATAAGGACCTCTCTCTTGGGCATGAATTTCCTACTCCTGTTGTTACGGCTTATGGGATGAATGGTCACCCAAACTTTGTCACCAGGTTTATAATATTTTCTTCGTCGTCGTCGATCGAAGTTTTCCTTTTGATAATCTGTTTCTGCTCAACTCTATCTTTGACATCCAAGATTGAATTGGCAAACCTTTTGAGGTACGGAGTGATTTTCGGTACAAAGTTATCATTATCAATAACTTGTCGAATATCATGCCTGATAACGTCTGATGTTCTCAACTGTCTTCCAAATTGTAGGTACGCAGCCGTGTGCCCTGTAGTGTTGCATACTGAAGTATTCATTGCGAAACGAATTAGAGGTAACTTATCGTCCCAAGCCGAATGCTCCACCCCCACCGGAATCGCTAGTCTAGCCTTCAAGTCACGATTTTTACGTTCCGATGGGTTCACTTGTAGGTTGTAGACGGGGATGACGTCTTGCGTAATATCTAGCAAGTCTCAAGTTAGCTGCATGACAGCACTTATGAACTGTGGCCCGTTGTCACTTATTAGTCTTCGTGGAAGACCATATCTTAGGAATACTTCTTCAATTAGTGTTTTGGCACAATTTTCAGCAGTGGCTTCAGCAAGAGCAAAAAGTTCTACCCATTTGGTACTTGTATCTTCAACAATAAAGATCCACTTCTTGCCTGTGGGAGTTTCCGGAAGAGGGCCAAATAGATCGATGGCCAGCGTCTCGAACCTTTGGGCGTAGGCGGGTGTACTCAAGAGTCCTGCTGGTTTTTGGTTTGTTGGTTTATAGCGATTGCATTCAGGACAAGTCTTGATGTAATCTGAGATGAACTTTTTCATACCTCAGAAATAATATCTGGATGCAATCTTCTTGTAAGTGTTCTCTACACCATAATGACCGGCTGTCGGGGCATCGTGGTACTCTTGAAGGATTCTTTCTCGTTCTTGTGTAGGAACTACAAGTTGAGCTTCTTCTTCTTCACTCTCAGGTGAATACCTATATAAGATACCCTGGTTCATTAAGTATCCACGACCGGTGTAGTTTGCAAAGTTTTCATCTTTGTCCATGTTCTCAAAGCAGTCAATAATTTTCCTCAGTTCTTCGTCCTCCAGCAGTCCCTTTCGAATATCACTGGACTTCCTGGATGGCATGCAACAGTGATGGCACACACATCAGAGGCTGCGCCTTCAGTGTACGATGGTCTTGACAGCATGTCAGCTACTACGTTAGCTTTTCCTGGGGTATAATCAATCTTCAGGTTGAAGGATTGAATTTTCAAGGCCCATCTTGCCAGACGGCCAGAAGGTGACTTTATACTTAACAGCCATTTGAGAGGTTGATGATCTGACGCGAGGAAGATTTGCTGATTTTCTACGAAGCCTCTAAACTTCTCTAAAGCCCACACTACCGCCAAGGCTTCCCGCTCGGTTGTGGAGTAGTTTCGCTCTGCTGGGATCATCAGACGACTTGCATATTCGATGACATGTTCATCGGCGCCACTTCCTTGGAGAAGGACTGCTCCCAAGGCATAATTACTTGCGTCGGTGCGGATGGTGAAAAGTTTTGATCCGTCAGCTTGCTTCAATATAGGAGAAGTCATCAAGCGCATCTTCAACGTCTCAAAGGATTCTTGTTGCTCAGGACCCCAGTGCCACTCCACTTTCTTCTTAGTGAGGCTACTAAGCGGGCGTGCTATGTCAGCAAAATTAGGGACATATCGACGAAACCAAGAGCAGGTTTGTAGTAAAGATCGGACTTGTTTCACATTGGTAGGGTGCTGGAATTTTTTGAATAGCAGAATCTTCTCTTCATCAGCTTCAATTCCATACTTCGTTATCCAGAATCTCAGATATTTCACACGGTCACAGGCAAAGCGACATTTATCTCGGTTTGCATGAAGTTTAAAGACAAAGTGTCTTTCAAAAACTTTTTCGAGATCTTCCAGATATTTGTCAAATGTTTCTGAAAGGACAATGATGTCATCTAGATAAGAAAGGGCGAAAACATTTTTCAAGCCACTTCGAAACTTGTCAATTAATCTTTGAAAGGTGGCCGGAGCATTCCGTAGGCCGAAGGGCATACGTAAATAGCGGTAAGTTCCATAAGGAAAAATGAAAGCAGTTTTGTCCTGCTCAGCATCAGCAACCTTTACTTGATGGTGGCCTGATTGCAAATCAATTGTTGACATGTAGGATGTCGGTGTAGCTTCATTCAATAGATCATCCATTCGTGGTAAGGGGTAGGTATCCACTTTCGTAACAGAGTTCAACTTCCTGTAGTCGACACAGAGACGTACTTTCCCATTTGGTTTAGGAACAAGTACCACAGGTGCGGCGTAGGGAGACTCGCATTCTTCAATTATATTTTGCTTCAGCAGTTCTTCAATCTGTTTCTTCAAAATCCCTTTCTTGATAGGATTAATCCTGTAGGGAGACGTTGCTATTGGGGGGTGATCACCCGTGTCAATACGGTGCTCGATAAACGGCGTGGGCTCTCCCCCTGGTTGGAAGCATGTCTCATTTTTGTCCAGTAGTTTATTGAGTTTTCTTGCCTGTTCTCGAGATAGATGTTTAGCCTCATCCTCTCCAAGGTCGAACGCACTGATGCTAAAATCTTTAAAGTCTTCTTGAAGAATTTGTACTGTTTCCGAGGATTTTCGGAAAAATGCCATTTTCCACCCTGGACGTCAAGAAAAATTCCAGCTGCATTGAGGAAATCCAGTCCTAACAAAGTCTTATTCCCTTTTGCTTCAGGTAATACTAGAAATTCTGTTGGAATAACTTTGCCTTCAATATACAGGTCGACAACAGTTCTCAGAGCTGTAATGGTCTGCCGAATTCCATCAGCCATCATAAAGGAAATCACCTTGTTCGTAAAGGTGATACCGTGCTCTTGTAGGAATTTAAATAGCTTCTCACCTGCAATGGTATGGGAAGCACCAGTATCAGCACATACAGCAATCCTTTCAGCAAAAATTTTGAGAACAATTACACTTGAGGGATACAAGTCTGAGTTCAAGTTGAATAACGTCATACAGTTCACTTCTGTTTCTATTTCATTTGTTCTCGTGCAGGTAGGGCACTTTGATTTGACGACTCCAGGAGTCCCACATCCGTAACACTGTATGGGCTTTCTTCCTTCAGTTCTAGAACTTGGGAATCTAGGCACTGTTCTAGAGGGTCCTGGGGAGTGGTTATCATGGTATCCTCCAACAGGTTGATTTTTCTTTATTGGAAAGGGTTTCCTGAATTCTTCTTTCTTCTTGAAAGTCTGATTTGGATTATTTTTCATTACAGCCCTTAGGCTGTCATATGCGTCCAACTTCTCAGCCAATTCCAAAGGATCGTTCAAATCCACCCAAATATCCAGAAAGTGATCTTTGATATCTGCTGGAGTTTTTCTTTTTATTTGATCAGCAACTATTAGACTTTTAAGTTGATCAAACGTGGTTATCTTCAATTCTTTGATCCAACCTTCAAAATAAGAATTCAATTCGAAATAAAAGTCACGCCATGTTGCATCTGAGTTTTTCTTCTGCTGGGAGAAGTAGTGCCTAAACCTCTTTTCTGGACCTTCCCAAAAAAGCCATTTTTTGTCGTTTTTTAGTCTATTTCAAATTTAGCTAATTAATGCTCAATTAAAAAAAATGAATTAAAGTTCATTCAAAACTAATAATTCTGAGATCTGGAAATATTATAGTCAAACAATACTTATGCAATCTGAAAATTTCTGTTACACATAAAAAAGAATACTCTAAACTATAATGTACACTAGCTGAATGACAATAAAATTCTCTAATTTCAAAATGTGATAATTAATTTACTAATCAATATTAATGATATAAAAATAAAACAAATTCTTCAATATCAGCTATCTTCTAATTTAGTACATCAAAATCAAAATAATAATATTTATATAATATTCATTATTAATCAAAAGGAGTTTCAGCAGTTAACATGAAATGGATTTATAAAACAATTCAAATACGTTTAAATAGAAATACCGTTCATAATTTAATTCATTCACTCTGAAGTTATCAACAGTACAAACTTGTTTACACTTAGTAGAAGTACTTGAAAATATTTTCTAAAAATTTTAAATAAAACAGAAATGTAAATACTTTATCAATAGCATACAAGGTTTCAAATGTTATGTAGTAATACTTCGTAATCAATCATATACTTTCAAAAGAATTATTTTTATATTAGGCATAAAAAAAAAAAAAAATTATAAGAATTGCAATAATTTCTTGATAACAAAACCATATACGTGTTATTAGAATAAAATTCTTATTTAGGAAGAAAATATGCACTCATAAATAATTTATCTTCAATTAGCTTTAATCAGATCAACCGATAGAATGAAAATTTTGTTTTCAAAAGATTAGGAAAACTGACAAATGAATATCAACTTTAAATTCAATTATGTTGTTTTCCTGTAAAACACAATATATACTACGAATAATAATAATAACCTTATACACACACACAATAACCGAGCATGATTATTTAGAATAAACAACACTTATCTGTTAACAGGTTTTCTGGATGAAAGTATTCATTCGCAGGGTGCAAATCCTCTTATTGTCGGGATGACAAACAATTCCTCCCCTAAGGCTGTGTGGGAAAAAGCGAGAGAGAGCTGGGTCGGGCCGACGTTTGGGGGCCAATTGTAACTGCCGCTTACGTCATTACTTGGGGTAAGCCAAAAGTAATTAATAGAATCTCGGGGTAAATTATTATATTTAATGACATAAAATAACACAGTTACAAAGGACAGACACTTAGACAATTACAAGACAAACATTTAAAGAAAATAAGTAAAAATAAGTAAAGTTTACAAAGTCCAGGATTGGACAACGAAATGGGGAACGCACGCTTGTTCCGATCCAAACTCTCTCTGATGGTACTACAGTGTTTCGTACAGTCACACTTCCGGTCCAAGCCCATATTGTAATGGCGGCACCTACATTTCGGTCTTGGAACTATACCGTGCGTTACAAATGTACTTTATCGTACAAATCAAAGATTCTTAAGCTTTCATCGCCTCTAGCCCCTTCCCCCCTCTTTTATGTATCAGCCTGACATTATGGATTTTCATCGTGGGATGTCTTAAATTCTCCTCAATAACCTTAAGTTCTGCCTCTGCTACCTAGATAGACTTTCTTAACACTTTTTTTTTTCATTATGAAAAAATAAACATTCAATTAGATATAAAGCACATTATTACAAAATTCTAAATTCAAATTTACTATATATTTTAAGTTTTGAAATACGATTAGTTATTTCTGTAGTCCAATACCCACAAGTCTAACGGAAAATGTAACACACAGTTTAACAAAATTTTATGAACAAATTTAGTTAAACAAATTACCAGTTTACTTTCCTGCAGTACAAACTAAAGTAATTGATAAACGAAATTTTAATCATGAAAATTTACTTCACAAAATTTATCATATAATATTTCTGCATTTAAAATAAAAGATCTCATTATTGAAATAAAAGAAAGCTGAATGAAACTTTCAGAAATAATTTAAAGATATTTAAGTTCTTGATTCACTTCCTAAAATGTCAAAATGATTTACTGTGATATTTTAAGCAAAATATGAAGCGAAATCATTGAATGATATCTAAAAAAACTTGTATTAAGAAAGCATTTGAATCCCTCTGAAATGAATTTACGTAAATTAGAGCCCATATTTCTCTCTTTTGAGAACCTATATATAAATAAATGAATCATTTTTATTTAATCAGTGGCTGTTTCTTTCTCTTTCGAAAAAGGAACACATTTTTAAAAGTTTAGTTGAAATTCAATCATTTTTGATAGTTTGCAGTGACATTCTGAATAGTGCTAAAATTATCTACGTGAACTACTTTTTTTCCTTATTTTTGATCGCGATTTATACAATTTAATCCTAAATTGAGGAAGTTAAGAATTATTTAAATAATAATATAGTTTATATTTTCAGTAAAAAATTAAATATATCAAATATACTTATGTGATTAAAATTTTAATATTAGTTAATTATGAAAAAATAGTTTAAGCCAGAAAAATAAAAACTTTTGATCGTGATAACTTCATTTATTTTTCTTGAACAACATGCAATTTATTTGAGCATGCTCCTCGTACAAGAGCCAAAATACCAGAAAAGGAACAATTCAAGTATTATGTTCTTATATAAAGTTAAGAACAGGGGAAAATGCAATATAAAAAATACAGTAACGGGCTTAAAAGAAGGGAATAATTAATTTTTAATAGAAATGAATTATTTTTTAGAGAAAATTAAAACCCGGTTAGTAAGACATGTGAAAACAATTAATAATCTTGTATTTCTTGGAATCGTCAATATATCTATCAAAACTTCAAGGTCTAAAAAATCAGTAATATTAATAATAATTTATCAGTAATCAAAATGTGCTTATTAGTAAAAGATAAATTGAGACACATTTCGAAATTGGGTATAAGGATTTATGAACTAAGTGTTACTATAAAGAACATTCGAATTTTAAGTAGATGTCAATTCAAGCCATTGCATATATATATATAACATAATGTATACAAAACATAAATTATTCTTTACTGTTATTGTCTCCAAAATTATTTTAAAAAGGGTAATGTGTAGCTTTGAGGAAAGAAATATAATATCCAACCTTATTTCTAATTACAAAAATGGCAAGAGGACCGCACTCTAAAAGATTTACATGTATATATTTATGTTTTTTATTATAAATGCAATATCATAAATAGTTCTTTATAAGATATAATGTTTTCATGTAAAAATATTTCCGTATTAATATAGTAATTACTTTTTTAAAAAACTTCATTATATATATATATATATATATATATTGTACAAATCTAGTCATATTTTATTTCCAGTATATCACATACTTTTTGAAAAAGTTTACATAATTACACAATTTACTATACGTAAAATAAATGTCTATATTACAGACTGAATTTCTTATGCAAAAGCTTACAAATAGATAATGAAGTTTACATTAAAGCATACACAGATTTCTTAATATTCACAATTATCATTCAATTTTCTTTAAAAATAATTCGTAAATCACTTTTATCGTATATAATTGAGCATTATGTTTAAGTTATAATTTAACAGCTCGCACATTATATATAGTAACAGAATATGTAAGTTTATTGGATATTTTAAATGCGCCTTTAAGGAAGAAAATTAAATTTACTAGTAATTATTTTAAGATAAACGTATGCATGGATTATTTAAAATCACTTGCATACTTTTTCTTTTACAATAAACAATCACAAAAGTAACGAACGTAAAAGGTTATTTACTATTTATTCACATATCAATATTTTAGGGGAAATGAACAAAGTATTTAAAATTATTATGTGTAAATTTAATAAGTGAATTCTCTGTTTCTACCTTTGCATCAGGATTTTGGAACATTTTCTTGCATTTTTATTTTTGAAAGTTTATATAGTTAATTATTTAAATGACTGGTTATTATTTTAAACTGTAAAACCACTTTGAATACAAAATGAACCAGAAAATATCTCCTTTTTAATTTTAGTTTTCAATGAACTTGCCACAACAAAAAATAGATTAATTTAAAATTTTAATAATTAAAAAAAGGGCTATAGTGTTAAAAGTTATACAAAAATATGTTTGTCAAAAGTTTGATTCAATTAAAAATGTACCATCCCTAAAAGAAAACTAAACTTATCCTTCAGTAAAAATTAAAGATTTATCTTTAAAAAGAATAAATGTAATAACATTTTTTTCAAAGTCTTTCATAAGGGGAGCGTAATTTTAAGGCATTTTATTTCACAAGTAAAAATACACAGTCTTATTTGTACCAACTTTTTATTTCAAATAAATTTGAAATTGAAAGACACACAAGTTTCGATAGTATAATGGAAAAGTTACTGAAAACAGAAAAATAATTATCCAAGGAAATTGCTTCTTTACAATCTCATAAATAACATCTTTAAAGATTAATTGAATTATGAACTTAATTTTACTTATTACAGAAAGCAAATAAGTGGCAAATGGTAAACTACATTATGTTTATCCATAGATCCTTGAGGTTTCTCGTTAGTACAGAATATAATTCAAAATTGCTTGTCCTTATTAATAACAAATGTATGTATATATATATATATATATATACCATGGCTGGGAGTACTTCTAGTTTACGTGTTTGTGATTGATAAGAAAGATTAAAAGTGAAGACATTAATCATATGAGAGTTTGTTACAAATATTCATCAAATCATTCTGTGCCCCCCAATATTTCAAGCGTCAATTATGAGAGATTGCCGTTCGTCCACGTGGTTCGAGCAAGTTAGCCGATTGCAAATTCAAACTAATTATGTGGGAGTTAGGTAGAGTGAAGAAGCTTAACCCATCTGACATATAAATGGCTGGGTATTTTCATCACACACACATGTATATATATATATATATATATATAACATGTTAGTCTTCTAACGCTCTGTGTGCAAAAAAAATTAAAATTAGAAAATACTAATATTTTATTAATCAATTTAATTTATAACTAATTGAAAACTGAGTTTAATTTCTCTACTTAAATCTATTAGAAAAATAAAAATAATTTAAAATTAAATTTTTTGAAAAGGAAAATATAAATTGATGGTTTAAGGAAGTTAGGAAGGAAGTTAAGGAAGGATTATTTTAGAATACTAACAAATCTTACTTTAAATAATTATACAATTAATTAATATTATTATTCTAATGATATCTTATTATTTCAATCATAATATTTATTATTAA
Organism: Trichonephila clavata; assembly: GCA_019973975.1. NCBI lineage: Eukaryota > Metazoa > Arthropoda > Arachnida > Araneae > Nephilidae > Trichonephila > Trichonephila clavata. Next base: position 30,627 of record BMAO01022502.1, read on the forward strand.
AGGAAAACATTCTTATTTGAAAGGAAAAAAAAATATTATCTTAAATAAATGTCGTCAGAATGTAAATATTTTTTTTAAAATTTTTGCAAAGTTCATAAATTATTTATTATGTGTAACGCACGGTATAGTTCCAAGACCGAAATGTAGGTGCCGCCATTACAGTATTGTCTTGGACCGGAAGTGTGACTGTACGAAACACTGTAGTATCGTCAGAGAGAATTTGGATCGGAACAAGCGTGCGTGTCCTATTTCAATGTCCAATCCTGGACTATGTAAACTTTACTTATTTTCTCTAAATGTTTGTCTTGTAATTGTCTAAGTGTCTGTTCTTTGTAACTGTGCTATCTTATGCGATTAAATATATTAATTTACCCCGAGATTCTATTAATTAATTTTGGTTACCCCAAGTAATGACGTAAGCGGCAGTTACAATTGGCGCCCAAACGACGGCCCGGCCCAGCTCTCTCTCGCTTTTTCCCTCTACAGCCTTAAACGTGGAAGTGTTTGTCATCCCGACAATAAGAGGATTCGCACCTTGCGAATGAATATTTTCATCCAGAAAACCTGTTAACAGATAAGTGTTGTTTATTCTAAATAATCATGCTCTGTTATTGTGTGTGTATAAGATTATTATTATTATTCGTAGTATATATTGTGTGTTACAGGAAAACAACATAATTGAATTTAAAGTTGATAGTCATTTGTCAGTTTTCCTAATCTTTTGAAAACGAAATTTTCATTCTGTCGGTTGATCTGATTAAAGCTATTTGAAGGTTAATTATTTATGAGTGCATATTTTCTTCCTAAATAAGAATTTTATGCTAATAACACGTATATGGATTTGTTATCAAGAAATTATTGCAATTCTTATAATAATTTTTTCCTGTTCTTTTTATGCCTAATATAAAAATAATTCTTTTGAAAGTATATGATTGATTACGAAGTATTACTATATAACATTTGAAACCTTGTATGTTATTGATAAAGTATTTAGATTTCTGTTTTTATTTAAAATTTTTGGAAAATATTTTCAAGTACTTCTACTAAAAGTAAGCAGGTTTGTACTATTGATAACTTCAGTGAATGAATTAAATTATGAACGGTATTTCTATTTAAACGTATTTGAATTGTTTTTATTAATCCATTTCATGTTAACTGCTGAAACTCCTTTCGATTAATAATGTGAGTATTATATAAATATTATTATTTTGGTTTTGATGTACTAAATTAGAAGATAGTTGATATTGAAGAATTTGTTTTATTTTTAATATCATTAATAATGATTTGTAAATAATTTATCACATTTTGAAATTAGAGAATGTTATTGTCATTCATCAAGTGTGCATTATAGTATAGAGTATTTTTTTTATATGTAAAGAAATTTTCAGATACATCAGTATTGTTTAACTATAATATTTCCAAAGTTTTTTTCTGATCATTTTTATGATATGTATTTTTTTTCTTGGCTAAAACTTTGAAAAAGTTTTTACTTTGATTATGTATTAAAAATGATAAAAAACGAAAATATTTTTATTTTCTTTTTTGTGATTCATGAAATTTTTTGAATTGTTTATTGTAAGAAAGTAAGTATTATTTTTTTTTGTCGCATAATACTGTACTATTATTCCATTAGTAATATTTTGTCAAATTTAATTTTGGTCTGTTTATATATAAAATTTAAAAATCAAAGTTTAAAGTTGTAATTAATTCAATGCGGAAAAATTTGAATCATGTTTCCAACCAGGGGGAGGGCCCCATCCAATAGCAACGACTTTCATAGAAAAAGTATAGACCACCGTGGTCATGAAAGAAGTGCCACCCCGCAATCAAAGACTCATGTTATAGAAAAGTTTATAGACCACCCTGGTCTCAGAAGAAGTGCCACCCTGGCAATCAAAAAAATCCTGTTACAGGAAAAGTTTATAGACCACCCTGGTCTCGGATAAGTGTGCCACCCTGGCAATCAAAGATTCGTAGGAAAAGTGTATGGACCACCCTGGTCTTAGAAGAAGCTCCTCTGAGGAAAAGAGGACGCCCCCCCCCAAAAAAGAGTACCTCCTGTTTCCGAGCCGAGACGTTAACGGAACCAGAGGGGAGTCTGTAACGCACGATATAGTTCCAAGACCGAAATGTAGGTGCCGCCATTACAATATGGTCTTGGATCAGAAGTGTGACTGTACGAAACACTGTAGTATCGTCAGAGAGAGTTTGGATCGGAACAAGCGTGCGTTCCCTATTTCGATGTCCAATCCTGGACTATGTAAACTTTACTTATTTTCTCTAAATGTTTGTCTTGTAATTGTCTAAGTGTCTGTTCTTTGTAACTGTGCTATCTTATGCCATTAAATATATTAATTTACCCCGAGATTTTATTAATTACTTTTGTTTACCCCAAGTAATGACGTAAGCGACAGTTACATATGCATATTTTTATTTTGTAATTTACACAAGAACAGTTTTTATAGAATTTTGCATTTTTGTTTCTCAATTTAAGGAGACACAATACGAATCAATTGACAAAAATCGGTCAAAAATTCAAATCTAATTTCTTAGCCTAAATTATTCTTTATATACTTTTCTATAACCTCACAGAATTTGAAAGCCGTGAACTTAAAAAACGCAGAATTTTGATAGCTTTTACGTTTGATTTTATTCACATCCCTAAGGCAAATCAAAACTTCAAACTGACTTATCTCTGAAAGGTAAAATAACTAGAGTTTGTCTTCAATTAAAATGCTAATGCATTTTTTCTATTGTGCCTAATTCTTTGATTTTTTTTACCTGTTGCTAATAGTGCATGCAACAAAAACTGCCATGCATTTTTCAATCAAAGCAATGCTTATTTTTTAAAAATAATTTAACTCAGAGTTTATACATTTCTTAAGGAATTTTCAATAATTATTCATAAAATAAAGCATTGTACAAATACCAATCATGTTATCACAAAACACTTACCAACTTTTGTTATACATAGTGTGACATACTTGTAAATCAAATTGTATGCGTGAGCGTAAATTTTTGTAGGAGGAGTAGCATTCTAAATTTACTTCACAGATTTTAAGTTTCTCCTTTAAAAAATTTAATAGCTAGCTTTTTACGAAATTTTGAGCACAAAATCTGTTTTACATAGTATACATAAACACATAAGAGGCAACCAAAAAAAATTGAAAATCCTTAAATTAAAAATGTTTGCGTTAATCATATCATGTCACCTTAAGGAAGAAAAAAAAGGAAAAATATTGATTCTTTCTTTTTTTTTCTTCAAAAAAAAGGCAAAATAGTCTGCTAAATTTTAAAAATTCTAAAGGGCAAATGTGTAGATGAAGAAATGCGTATCAATTTATTCATAATTAATATTTTTTTTTTGTAAAATTATGATTCATTGAAGTACATTCAATATCAAAGTTTTCCTAAATGGATTCAGGTTTCAAAGATTTAAGATAAATATATAGTACTGTTAACAGTACTTATAACTTTACTTATAACTTTAAAACAAATATTTTAGATTAAATAATGAACTTCTCTATACATATTCTGTTTGATAAATTGTTCTAACTTGAATGAGTGAAGCATTTGTTGTAGTAATTTTTACGGATATGGCATTTGTGATGTATTTATATGTACGCAGAGATTCATTAATTAAAATAAACGAAAAATTATGTTTTGAAATTTCCAGTATAATATTTTTTGACATGACTTTTTTAACGATAATTTAAAAAGTAGCATTTTGCTCTAGTTTAGCTCTAAAAATTGTTGGTAAAATTCTGAATACATTGATTGCGAACTCAAATGATGGTATTGAAAAAATAATTCGCAATTTTTTTCGTTAAAACTTAATTCAAGTAATTAATAGTATCATTTTATTTCAAGAGGGATAAAGCATAAGAAATTCTGTCAGAATGAATCACTTAAAAGTGTCATCTAAAATAAATAGAACAAAATTTTGATTAATACTTAGGCTTTAAAAAATATATTATATTTTTATTTACCCATTTTTGAAAAGAAAGATCTTTACCCTGATTATAGAAATATTTTAGCACAATGCATCATTTATATACTAAAATAAAATGACTATGATGAAATTAATGAAAATATATTTTTTCGTTTTTAATTCATCTAAAGACGTAGAAAGCTCCATTTTAAAAATAATTAGGATTTTATATACCACTACATAAATTTACGAGAAAAGCATATAAAACCAACTAAATTTTTAGTTATACAGATGCATTTTCATTTAAGATTGCATACATATTTGAATGTATTTTCCTCTTGATTAATGGTATACTTGAAACTAATTTGAAACTGTAAGAATTTACAATAAATACATGTTTTAAAAGCTTTAAATACCCTATTTAGGTATATTTCTCACACTTTAATGGGTTTCAGGTTTAAACATGAAATACCAACTGTCTTAAAAGCAGCAAATTTTGTTTAGCTTTTCTAAAACTTTTAATGCGTAGTACAAATTTGATTGAAATTCACACAGAATTTATAACAACAAAGAACCAAAATTATTCTGTGGTGTGCATTTTTAAAATCTACAGCAGTATTTCCAAACTGTGGGGTGCATCTCCCTAAGGGGCATTATATATCTAAGTGGGATTGCGAGCATATTGAAAAGTTGAAAGTAAAACATTTGAAATAAGTATTAACTTACTGAAAGTAAGGAAAACAAAACACATTTTTACATAATAAAAAAAAAAATAAAATACAAGCCTACACTGATTCAGTTTACTCATAAATTTATCATTACTGCTTAATGTATTTGATAAATTATTTATCAATACCAAATTAAAAACAAGTTTCGTAATTACTAGTGTCTTCCATGGTCTTGTCATATAAAAAACTTTATACTTATCTTGATAAATTGTTACGTTTATAATTAAAGTCATATTATAGCTTTAGCGTCAAAATACATTTTTAATGTATTCAATACATGGTTATCATATGGTTAGGCGATGAAAACTATGACTGACATCAGTAATCAAATTTGAGGAGCACTGACCTATACATAAACAAAAATTTATGAAGAAATTTAAAAAAAATACATAACAATATAAATGTGTGGTCATTAAACTACTTAATTTTAGTTTTGAATTGAGAAAAAGCCTTCATTTTTTTTTTTTAAATTGTACAGAATTTTACCACACTTTCAAATTAAATTAGATTAATTTTATTTCACTGCGTTGATCGTAAGTATGAATGAATTTACACACATTTTCATTACGCAGATATATAAAGTAATACAAACTCTCAGAAAAAATAGTTATTAATATAATTTAAAGAAATTAAATATAAAGAATATATATATATATATATATATATATATATATAAGTCCTGATATTATATTAAAAATAAATCCATTGTCTGATTTTTTTTCTTTTTAATCTGTAATCATGTATATAATCTGCTATATTTAAAATTTCGACATTCTGATTTATTTTTAAGTATACGAGTTTTCAAAAGTGTATGCACAAAGTGTTTTGATATAGTGAGGCAATCAAATAGAACATACTGTTCAAAATAAATTAACACCTACCTTAAAATTTTATTAATATATAACTACAGACAAAATACTGTTGTTTAAACGTATTGAAGGGTTATCATATCATTTTCATTCAGCAAATTTTCTTTCATTCAAGTTTCAGACACACGGCAACAGCGACCTTGTTCAAGTATCGATTAACACTTCAACCCAATCCTTGAGATGCACACTCAAAATGTCTGTGCAATAGAAATTCCTCCTTGAAATCAACCTGCGTGATAGTTTCACATTCCTCATTTCAGGGAAACTCCCACCAACTTTATTCCTTATCCAACCCTCCACCGAAAATCTGATTCAAACAGATGTTGCTAAGGGCAGGCGATTTAGAATTCAATAAAGGCTGTCCAACGTGTGCGTGTCATACTAAGCAGAGAAGACATATACAAAAGTAAACTTCGGAATTTAATTAAATTGAATTTAAAATCTTGATCTTCCCCCTCTCAGAGCGCTTCAGAGAGTGATACTATCTATTATTCTTGAGAAATTCGAACCGGTAGTGTCTACTTCAGACAGAATGATGGCCGTTTAGGAGGATTCTCAATCTTCTTGAGGAATTTTGCTTAAGACACATGACACATATATTTAATGGTAAAAGTTTTGCATTTTCGAAATGGATTGTTGATGAGTTGCTTTTTCGGCATAAGATACGATTATTTGGTAGTAACATATTAATATTTTGGAAAAAAGATGTTTCTTAGAGATTGAGTTTTAGGTATTATGTAGGTGTTTTCGTAAGCGGGAAAATGTTCTTGTTTAAAGATATTGCTTTGAGTCATTGTCACAGAACAGTGTACATTACTGTAAATAATTTATCTCGTTGTAATTTATTTATTTATTTATTTTTGGAAAATGAAAAGTTTAGACATTAGAATAAGAGACATACTTGTATTTTTTTAATTGCATTTCATTACTTTACAGCATTTTCTCTCTCTTCGTTAAAAATAATTAATTAAGAATGTATTTTTTTAAAAATTTTTTCATTAGTGTGTGTGGATGAAAAAAATTATAATATTTCACATTTTTTTCTTTTAAGGAGCATAACTCGATCTTTTAAAATCAACCAGAATTCAAATGTCAATTCTGAAGGAGAACTTCGTGCAAAAATTTCCTTTTATTTAAAATTTTAGATGCTCTGTGTGTTATCCCCCCCCCCTTTTTGATGCCGTTTAAATGCTAATCATTTTAATATCCCACCATTTAATTCCTTCCTTGTAAGTTTGTTTTAACGTAGTATATTTTTCTGATATAAGATAAATGTAAGCAAAAATGCCCTGGAAGCATACAAAGTTAACATTTTTGTAATACTGGAAGCATTTATATATAAACATTTTTCACAATCTTTATTCTTCTTCTTCAGGTCATCTTTCTAGTTATTCTTTCTACTATTATGAACTGAGATGGTAAAAATATTACACGTTATGTTAAAAAAAGAGAAATTTTGATGTTAATTTAAAGTTGATATTTTATTTAATTATAATTTATGTTTATCTTTATCAGATTCTAAAGAATGCATATGGTACATTTATTCAGTAGCCTAAAAAAGTATTATTCCTCCCTTAAATTTAAAAAAAAAGACGTTTAAAAAACATTTATGCTTTTTTTTACCCTTGAACACTAAAATAACCTTTTTGAAAAGTCATTCAAATGGTGCTTAACATCTAACATAAAACCTTTTAACATAAAAATACATCTTTCAATGCACTCTAATGTAATATTTTTGTAGAATATAATTTCTGATAATAGACTTAACCAGGCAAATTATTTTCCATGGATTACTATCGCATTTTTTACTGGATTTAAACAACAAAAAAGTAATAAATATTTGCAATAAATTAGTAAAATGTCTAAAAAAAATCTAATTTTTCTTAGGATTGATGAGTAGTTTCCTGCAATAATGTTAAGAACTAACAAAAAAGTAATCGTGCAGTTAGTTAGCAGTTTTATGTTTCGTAATTGTATTCCTAACAAAAAATCAAAGATAAACATTTCTAAGGAAAAATACCTAATTCCTTGAATAAGAGCATGGTTTAAAAATATATTTCAGATAATATAAAAATTACAAAAGAAATACTTATCAGAATAAAAATAATTTGCCATAAGTGTAATGTAAAACAAATGTATAAAGTTAATGAAAGCTATTCAAGAATCAAATTAAAATTTTAGCAGCAATAATTGAAAGTATTTTTTTAATTATTAGAATAACTTCATTGCATAACTAGCTGGCATTTTCTATCAAACTATGACATAGATATTAGATGTGTTCCATTGGGAATCATTGCATTCAACAAACACATTTACGTGTGTATGGTAAAAAGAAAATATATTTTCATAATATATTCTTATATGTCTAAGCCTTGATTTAATTTCTTAAGAAATAAATTTAAATGTTTTTAATTGTATTATTTTGTAGTATATTCAAACTTTAACTGTTAGTTAAACATTTAAAGATGTATCACCTGCATCAATTAACCATAAGCGAAGAGTAATAAAAACAGATTTAAAGAAATATTTTAAGGGATCTTAGAAAAAGTGAAATGGGTAAAAGAAAAGACCTTTATTTTACGAATAAAAGTATCAAAGCAATAAAAATATTCTAAATATTAAAATTTCGCTTTCATGCTTGTCAGTTTCCGAATCATACAAGCGCTTCGTGTTTTACGCCAGAAAGGACTCAAATAACAATTTCCATATTTCTTCACCAATGGCAAGTGAAAAGGAAATACCTCCTTTTTTATTTTCTGAAGAATAACTCTTTTATTTATTTTAGGAACAAATAAAAGAGAGAATAATATAACAAATCCTGTTCGAAGGATACACATAGAAATTTCTTAAAGAAGCAAGCTTTTATCTCACAGAATCAATGAAAAACCAAAAACAAATCTTAAATAGCCGTCTGGGACATTGTATGTAGAAACTATAAAAACTCTTTTTCTCTTCCGATTTTAGATTATTATTTTCCTTGTCAGGAATTAATTAAAAATAATAGATTTTTTTTCTGTTTAATTAGATTTGTATGTTGAAGTAGTTGATTAACTAATTAACTTCGATTTGATGAATAATATATTCTTAAGCAACTTTATTGTTAATAAATACAATGGAACATTTTGATCATAGATGCTAATGTTGTTAGCATATTTTTTAAATACAACCAACTCTTTTTTTTACATGGCCTTTTTTATACGATTTTGAAATTACACGATACATGGATTTAACGATTATTTTAACATGAATTACTTGCTCTGGCAAGAATTCTTAAAAATCAGGGTTTAATATAAAAATTTTTCGTCTAAATTTTAAGTTGTAAAATTAATTATCTTCGTAAAATTAATAAATTTTTGGTATTTGCTTTGCATTTAATTGCGAAGTCATATATATATACACATATATATATATATATATATATATATACTTAAATTATTATTTATCTTTTCAAGGTCTTCCAAATATGTTTTTTTTGCTGCAGCAGTTCTAATGTTTCGTATTACTTTTAAACATTCACCAAGCTAAAATTTTGAAATAGCTACACATTCAAAAATTAAAAACCGTCACAAGTAATTAGAAAAATCGATGAATGCTAAAAAATAAAATTAACTTAAAAAAAACTAAAAGAAATATATATATTGAAATTGTTTGTTACAAATTACATACAATTAAATACCTTTTGCGAATTTTCTTCTTACAATCGTTCTAAATTGACCAGAATTCTATTTTTTTCACCAAAATATAATCATATTTTTGGCTTAAGTTCTTCGAACTGTTTATTTTAAATTTGATTAGTTTTCCAAAATTTATTGTATCGCATTTAATAATTTATTTAAACAAAACTACCTTGTTAATTTAAAACTTATTTGATACATTTAAAGACCAATACTTTGTGCATTTCCATTAACTTTTGCAATGAAATTACTTTTTCTTAAGTGTATTTTCATTAAATAGATAAAAAATAAATTTTTAACGAAATTTAAGATTACTTCCAATTATAATAATTACATTAGTCTGAAATGACATGAAAGCAAAACATGTTCGTGAGATAGAACACGTATTTCAAGAAAAATGCGCTTTAATTAATGGAAGCCTTTAAATATAATCTAAATTAACAACTAAAATAAGGATAATTTCATAGCTCTTTGATGTCATAATTTTATAATTGGTTTTATGTTGCAAAAAATATGAACTAAAATTAAATCATAATAAAAACAGTTTGCTAAAGGAATATTAGTTAAAATTTTATTTGTTTACAAGTGATTACATTTTTAATATTTTGTTAATTTAGAAAGTCAGGTTCGTAAAACTAGATAAACTTAATGACTTAGTATCCAGTTTCTTATCAATAAAAGTAAATGGATAATTGAAATTTCTATTTTATATGCTAAACATTTCTGATAGTAAAACGCTAAAAAAATTTAAAATGGCTATAAAAGTTGAAATAAATGGGTTGTTTTAAAAATAAATATTTAGAGAGAGACAGAGATAGGCTGTATAACGTACGCGATTTACATACATCAAAATTACATCAAAAAGCATTTAATTACTTACACAATTATGATGTAAGAATACTAATACAAGAACACTAATACTAGAACTAATACAAGAACTAATAACTACTAATACAAGAACACTAATACAAGAAGAACTTAAATAAAATTTACTTTTATGTAGTGTTAGGTTTAAAGGTAGAAAAATTATTTTTTAAAACCAAAATAGCTTTTAATTTATCCTCTCATTCGTAGTTTAAATTCAAATAAAAAAACCAGATTAGGAAAATAAAAATAAATAGTTACTTATAAAGGAAAATTAAATAAGCAAGTATAAAACAAACAAAAAATCATATTACTTTTTTTCTGAAATAAGTCTTTTTAAATTTTTTAAATTTCATTGCAAGAATGTATACTATTTTTCCTATTATATCTTAATAAGCATGTGAGAAATTGAGAATTTAAAACTGAATTGTTGTAAGTACATGACCTATATATTGCAAAAGAGAAAACAGTATTTTAACATATTTTTGAAGGAAAGTATAAGCGACAATCGATTATTTTTAAAAAAAATCAGCATGTTAATTTGAAAAGGGAATTTAGTATAATAATCAAATGTTAAGCGAATCAAAAAACTCGTGCTCTAATATGTATACAAATATTTTTTTAAATAAGAATTATTGCAACTAAATGTATTCATTTCATACTACTATTTTTTGCACAATTTTTCATTTTTTAAAGCAAACTTTTAAACTTTTTGCGTTTAAACATTGTAAAATACATTTATTATTTAAGACATATTCTTTCACGCCATCCTCTTGTTACCAAATATACTAAATCGGATGTATGAAGAATGAAATAAGCATTCCATTAACATAAAAACAATTATTCAAATTGAAACATTTTTCCACAAGAGACTTTCTATTCATATTTCTCAAAAAAAAATTTCTTAAAATAAATATCTGCTTTTTTGTTTATTTTTATTTATTATAAAACTAATTTTTTTAAATCAATTTTTTAAAATTACTTCTTGCTATTCAAACTTAACTTGAAATCATTCAAATTTAGTATTTATTTATGGTACCTACATTATCGCAACAATCGCCAATGTTCAAGATTACGCATCAAGCTCGCAAACCCAATTTCACATAAGCCGTTTACGCTGAATTGGCAATAATCAGCTTCGTTTCATATAATCTCGCCAATAGGTTGCGATAATACTTAAGAACATTGTTTAGTTTCCATTACAGAAATTAAACATTGCAAGTTCTGTATATTTTCATAACTTGATTAAGAATTTTGTCATTAAACTGAAATGTTTTGAATGTTATATTCAGAAAAGAACATTACAATGCTCGAATATATTCCGTTAATATGCTTCTGACCATTAAAATCGTAACACTAAAAAGGAAAGCAAATGATAAAATTCTGTATGCAATTTGGCGGCTTATATATTTTAATATTAGTAGACACACATGACGTCTTTGGCAGCTAAGATGTAGGTTAGCCATTTAATCCGGTGAAACGTAGATCTCAGGTATGAGCTATCCCTTATATTCTGCTTCAATCTGTGCCGAGCTTGATCAGTCCTAGAGACTGGAGGACATTAAAAGCATTATCTCTCAATAACTGTTGACCAGATATTTTTTAGGAGAGCAGATATTTGGAAAACTTGATAGCCAAATCAACAATCAAACATACTCTGTCTCGAAGTAAGTCAGAGTTTGACGATACACATGAGGTCTAACCGTTATCTTTATTAAAGATGGCCGATTTTACAGACCATGGACCTGTATTAAATGATGCATGAGTAATAGTCACCATGTAAGCAATCAGTGCTTCTTCCAACATGGTCGCACTATCTACGCGGATATTTGTCATGATACAAACAAATCACTTATTGATTTAGAGACCATGATGTAGGTGTAGCATATCACAAGACAGACCTAGCAACGTGGCTGTCTTTTTGAATGTTATAGGTGCAAAAACGTTGAGATCCAAAACGGCATTCAGTATGACTTTTTTGAATACATCTATTCCATATATGTATGATAGTCACTTATTTCTGATCAATGCGAGTAGCAATACTGTGAAAAGATAAACCGTTCTCTCATCCGACCACGAAATTCTCATTATCAAATCTCGACATTCGCTGGTATTCATTTCGTATATGACGCATAAAATAATTTTTTCAAAAACAACCGACAGTGTAATTTCTGAATGAGATAGCCGATTTCAAATTTTACATTTATGTAGAGATTTGTATACCATCCTTCTCACTTGTTTCGTTCGATTGCTGCAGCTCATTATCTTCTTTCTACCCATAGAGACATTACATTTGCATCGTCTCGCCTTCACGGTTTTACAAAGTTAAGGACCATCTGTGTATTACTAATCAGATTTATATATTGGTATGTGTCTTATTGATTTATGGAAACATTATTTTGAAATTTAAATCACAAAAGAACAATTTAGATATATACATATATATATTGTAAAACGTGAACTATTTAATTAGTAAACCACAAATCAAAACTATCCACACAAATTCTCGTAGGAAATAAAAAGATTGTATAGTGAAAGATTATTCATTCTAAACAGCCCGAAAACTAAGGCAATTTAAAAATTTTGACATTTTAAAATGTCCTGCACCATTATATTGATAAGAAACCAAATAAAAATATCTACCCAATCTTGATTTAGTTTATAAAAAGATTTTCAGCCAAAATTATTTAAATAAATTACAGTTTCTGAAATCTTTAAGTATTGTATATTTAGGAAAATAAGAGAGAGAGTCGGATTTTAAAGTACCTTGCTTAAGAAAATTTCAATTTTGAAGATGTTTATATTCGTTACTTTATTCATCGCCGTAAATTCAAAGTCCAATGAAAGTCCACAGTACATTTATTTTTTTCCTATTATTTATGCAATGGAAGTGGTTTTATAAAGAATAAATGCAGACTGTAAATAGTACTATAAATTTGAATTCAAAGTAGATTTGTAAAGAAAATTTTGAATTTATCAACATCATTTAACAAACTAATACCATCATAATGCTGCTTACAATACTTAAATGTTGCTTACTGCTTTATCCTACCGTTCCTTTGGGCGATATTCACTTATAGAAATATTAATACTTTTATAATAATAAACATTAACAAAGACCTTCTTATTGGTTTAAGTTTTCAAACCAGATGTTAAAGATTGCTCCAATGCTTTGAATTTAATAAGTCTAAAAGCTTTATGTATTTTCCTTTGGATGTGTAAACATGCTAACAGATCATTTTGGAAAAAAAACAATTTTTTAGTATATCCCTAAAGATATTCTCAACAAAAAATATTCTTATTTTGTACAATTCTATTCATTTTCATTTTTAACAGACTTATAAAGAAAATATATAGTACAAAATTTTTTATTTCGTTCATTTTCACAAAGTTATTCAGAAAATAAAGAATATTTCAAAGAAACTTAATACTTGTGAAGATACCTAAGGGGGTTTCTAGGAAAATATTGAGAAGTAGCTCACATAAGCTTAACAGAATATATTGTTTGATATATAAATAATAATAAATGTAGATTTGAGTATTCATTTTACACTTATATACTTTTATTGCACAGGGGATTCCTGCAATACATTAGAAAAATCATAGAAGAATGACATAAAGGAAAATAACAAAAAGCAATATCTTGAAACATATTCTCTTATAGCAACCATGCTGAATAAATTTAAAACATATTGTCAAGTTACGGAATATATTTTAATGGTAATAATATCATAAAAACACGAATTGAAATAAATCGAAATATTTAATAAACAATAAAAAAATTAAGTTGCATGCATTCAGTAAAACAGAAATCAGTTGAGACAAATTTCAAGTACTTTTGAAAATTAAGAAAAAATATTTGTAAAAGAAAGATAAAAAATCCCTAAAAAGCTTCTGAAATTACAAATGTTAAAATATTTCTAAGGCTTAGAATTCTAATGTAGCCTTTCAAATAGTGCTGGGAAACAGGGCATTTTTAGATTTCACAAAAACATTAGTAACAATATACTCTACTGATTCATAGGTATGCTATATGCTATTTTCAGACTAGTTCATTTTGTTGTTGTTGATTTCGAATATTATTTTTGTTCTCTTGATTGAAGATCTTTTCGTAGATCTTTTCGTTATTCTCTTTTTCGTAGTTATTTCTTGTTAGTTTCAACACTATTTGCAAAATACTGCTAATCTGATTAAAGATATAAAAGTTTCAAACATGAATTATCAAAATAATTTCAGTTTTTTCTTTGGTGTTTCCAATGAAAAATTCGTAACTTTTTAATCTGGCATTACTCACGTGAAAAAAACGACCTAAAGTTTTCGCGCAGGGTGTGTCATACGCAAAGGTGTTTACATTGTATTTTTACCGTGAAATTTGTATACAGAGGTTTAAAAGGAAGAAAAGTAGGAAATACAACATGTTTATTACATTTTTCACACGTAAATTTAGTTTTTCTGTTCTTTTTCTAAGGGCATTTAGTACATTGATTATACACTCCTTTAATCGCGTCGTCAGTGAATGCGATGTTTTTACTGGATCTTATTTTTTTAATCTGCATATTTTTTTAACTCTCACACTTTGGACAGAAATTGTAAATAATCAAAAATGTAAACAATGCACTTTAAATAAAAAAAAAATGCAAATAATTGTGTGCAGTGCAAAATCACAATAAAAATATTTCCTAGAATGACTACTATTATTACTTGAATTAAAAATAACGATTCTTTTTGAAGGAAATGCAACTTTTTTCAAATAATGCAAACGTTTGTATTTCAAAGTAAGCTCTGGCTGGAGAAACTAAACGTCCATGGCCACAAACTTGTAGGCGTTATCGGGTTGCGGGTTTAAGCCTTTATGCCTCTGAAAAACTCACCATTTTGTATGACTGATGCGCATTAAATTTATCGTGGCTCAATGTCTACACTTTTGAATAGGGTGCAAGTCCAAGTATTCCTCTCGTCACCTGATCGAGATTCAAAATCACAAGGCCCAAAACCAATATATCTCGTGTTTTTTAGAA
Organism: Trichonephila clavata; assembly: GCA_019973975.1. Classification (NCBI taxonomy): domain Eukaryota; kingdom Metazoa; phylum Arthropoda; class Arachnida; order Araneae; family Nephilidae; genus Trichonephila; species Trichonephila clavata. The sequence continues at coordinate 45,711 of BMAO01022502.1, forward strand.
AGTGTGAAGTAGATAAACACACACACAGACATATACATATAAATATATATTCATAATTATATATATATATTAATAATAATAATAATCGCAATTCTATAAATAAACAAAAATTTCAAATTATAAGAATAGTAGGATACAAAATCCTATTTCAAAATATCAATGGCGAATATAAAAAAATAATAACGTTTTCAAACAATTACAAATTTATAGAATTAAAATTTATAAAATAGCCAAGTGCAACCTTGTGCTTAGGACCGATAAATGGAAGTAAACTAATTTGTGGCGCAAACCCTAGCCCTTTCGCAACTTGGTAAGTTTATTTAGAAGTATCCAAATTCTTAAAAATTTAAAAATTTATAAAGTTAAGACTAAAAAAAAGGAGCAATTTGCCACCGCATTCTGAAAGATTAAATGTTAAAATTAAACAGCAACTAAGTGCATAATATAATGGAGCCACCAAACATCAAAGAAAATGCAGCCATCTTTAAAAGGAAAAAGAAACACCTAAAACCTATAATTTTTCAAAGTGTGAATTAAGAACCTAATGTATTCTTAAATAAAAATATACTTTTAGCATCAACACACAACTATCCTAAAATCATAAATAGCTGCAAATGCAAAATCATAATCATCAAAAACTTACCCAATAGCAAATCTATATAAATAAATAAAATTGAAGTGTCTGTTTTTAATTTCAAATTAGCAGCCTTTTACTAAATGCATTTATAGGCATATATGGTACCTATATCAAAAAACCAATTTTTAAAATTTTTGTCTGTCTGTCTGTTTGTTCCGGCTAATCTCGGAAACGGCTGGTCCGATTTTAAAAATTCTTTCACCAGTGGAAAGCTACATTATCAGCGAGTAACATAAGATATAGTTTATCTCCATATTCCTACGGAAACGGGAACTATGCAGGTAAAACTGTGGGACGTTGCTTACTCCCCGCCAAGTTGGCCCAAAATTATGCATTTGCTCAATAATGGAAATTTTAATAAATATTTTCTCACACATTTGCAACAAATAACTGAAACATAGTGTTATTTAGCATCTTTATAAAAAGTAATTTTTTAAATGGTTTTCTATGGTTATTATTTACTTTAAGTTTGTTAAATGTCAAACTCAAACTTTGAGAAATATCACCAAGTTGGCTAAGAATTTCTCTATTTCAACAATCTCAGATATTTTAATGCAAATTTTCTCCCACTTTTTAAAGACGGAAACGAAATAAAGTTTTAGCGAATTGCGCGCGCGTGACATTGAAAATTCTATGGTAATATTAACTGACAGTTTCATAAAAAGTTTTGATTACTTAAGTAGTTATGATTAGTTTGAATTTTTTTAACCTAATTATACAATATTCATATTTTGCACAAAATTTTTCACTTATACTGAACCTAGATATTTTACATGGAGGTATTACTTTGAAGATATACTATAGAGACATCCATACAATGTCACTCGCCGAATAATATTAGGGAGCTTTACGCAATACTTATTTCATCTTCGGTCTTTCTAATCCTCAAACATTTTGGAATAAGTACAAAGACTACATTGCGGAAGATATTTTGCGACGAAAAACAACCAAATATGTCTTTCTATGAACACATCTACAACGAAACGTAATAAAGGTTTTCAGAATGGTTAGGAAGAAGCTACATGATTTTGGAATGATTAGCCCTAGACGTGTCGACGGAAATGACTTCGATAATTAAATTACCTGAGAATTAAACTACGATTTTATAGTATTGCAACATCGATTCCAAAATGCCTGTTCATTTGTGCGCGTTTTATAATGAAAAGAAATCTTCCTACAAAATTTAATAAGTTCAAGAGATGTGTTTTATGTAAATTGAAAATTTGTGAGAAGGTACAACACCAGCTGTAAAAGAAAAAAAGATTATATCATCAATGTGCTAAAAAAAACATCAGTCTACAATTCATCCAACAGTTCCGGTTCAAATAAAAAATAAATAAATAAATCTTTCTAACCTTGTAGTGCGCGAGATGTGTGTTTTGGTAAAATTAAAAGTTATGTGAAAGAAGAAAAAGTTTTTATTATCAGTGTGTTGAAAGCTAGATTGGATTACATCTTTAGTGCTACAAGTGTATGTTTTCATATTATTGGTTTTTAATAATTTATTTTAAAATGTTTTGGAGAAGTATTGTAATTAGTATGCATAATAATTTGAAGGCAAATTTAAAGCGTTATTTCTAACATTCTATTTTGATCGAAAATCTTACTATGGTTTTAATTTATGATTTAGATATTTTGAAAATATTTGTTTTAAAGTCTTCCATATGAAATTGTGTAATATGGGGTAGTGGTACCAATATAGATTCTGTATTTAAAGCCTGGTCTTACCCACCATTTTTTTATTATAATCCGGGTCTTACACCGCAATTTTTTTATGTGTCTGGTTCTATCCCAGAGTTTCTTTCAATATTATGGGTCTTACCCCCATCGTTTATTTTTTTTAAAATTATTCTTTGGTCCCTACCACCATTGTACTGTTATTATGGGTTATTCTAATGTTTTTTCAATATTGTGTAACAATTTTTTATTTTTCGACTGTATTTAAATTAATTAATTGGGCAGTCAACTCCACGTAAATATTATTGTGAATGTTATTATAAACTTACCATTTTGAAAACGTTTCCAGGGATCTCGGCTTTACCTTTTAAAGCTTCAGGTTAAATTTACTTTGGGCTATGTTTTGTTTTGAAGATAAAATGCATATATTTCATAATGATTTATTTTATTTTGATGTTTAAGTTGAGAATTGATTATTTTACAGTATATTTAAGCATTTTACTGAATCAATACCAAATTTTTTATATTTTTATTTTGAGAATTTTATGTTGATACAGTTTGATATATTTTTAATGTGGTTTTAATAATTTTTGGTTAATATAAGATTTACTTTATTAGAATGAACAATTCATTTGATATGAAAATGAACAACTTTAATGTGTATGGAATAATAATGGTTTTGAGAGCACTTAGGCTGAGAAAATATTATAAATAAATAAAAATAAATAAGCAAATGTTTACATTTAGAAGAAATAATAAATAATAAGGGTTTTGTAAGGATTGTGCATAGTGAGTACCGCAAGGGAATACACCTTTGATTGTCAATATACTATATTGCCTCCAAACTTATACCTTTGTCATAATAAAATTAATACATAAAAAAAAGTTATAAATAGTTTTAAAAAATCTCTGTGGTCGACTTGCAATTTCCAGTCTATGGATATGTGTTTTTGAGTTATTGTGCTGCATATACACGATAAGAAGGAAAACTTGTCTTAAAGATTGTGCAAGGCGTGGGTCATCCTAATTTGTTTCTTTTCACCCTCAGTGCTCTTATATACAATTTTAGATAAATTTTTAAGAAATTATTTTTTGTGTTTTAGGAATTTATATTTTTGTGAATTCATATTAGAAAGGTGGCACATAACTGTTTCATAACCATCATCTCCATGCAATATTTGCGACAGACAATTCCTTTTACATACTATTCTTTTAAAACCCAATATTGCGACAACTTCCATTCCAATATATGACTCACCTTCAAACTCTGCTTCCCTGTGCATAGGGAAGCCTGTCGGTGTTTCACATATCCCATACGAGATACAACATCCTCCTACTAAGGCCTCTGGCCTAGCATATTTACATCTTCAAGTGTCCGAATACGTCTCAACCTTGCCAAGTCTAGCTAACTTGGGCAGGGCAACTACTTCACAAACTAGACTAAGAAAGAACTATCTTCATTTGTTTCAACCACTAATACTTTTACAGGATGTGTGTCATTTACAATTATTTTTAAAATTCATTTTCTGTTTTCATAGTATTTTTGGTATTTACTAATCTTATTTTGATATTTTTGTATTGTAAAATTTTATATTTATAATTTATTAATGCATATTTGTTTCATACTTTTATAACCACATATTCTCCTTGTTCCAAATCATTTAAATGTGTTAAGGTGAAGGAAAACTTTAAATTAAATGTTAATTTCAATTTCAATTTTAAAATTAATATATCTGTAGGATACGGGTGTGTACTAAGGGCCCTGCGCACACACGTGTCTTGCGGATGGGGGGAAATGTAATAATTCCCAGTAATATAATGATTTTAAAAAACTTTTAACTACTAATGGTCCATCCCTTCTGGACCAACGTTTTAGCAATAAGTTAACCCGCCGCCTAACGAGAGTATTTTAAACTACACCTATCCACCCACTCAGATCATGTGATTTGAGAAGCCTATAAATACCGAGTTTCCTGGAGACCAACTCCCTCTTTCGCTTCTGTATTTTGTCTGCGTAAACATGTAGCCGGCTGCATTGTGTTTGTGTGTGCGTATATATTGTGTCGTCTCTGTAATGTTTTATGTGCTTAAGATGTGGAATAAATAGTTTTAATTAATCACCGGAATGCCTCGTTAATATAATCCAAAGAAACCATCAACAATAGCGATTATATTATTAAAGAAATTATGCCAACGGCCAACGTCGATTACATACATATACACACACATATATATTATCAATGTGTTTACATTTATAAAATTTATTATTTATTTCCGAACATGTTTATTTTTATTTATTTTAGATATTTAAATTATAAAAATATTCTTTATGTATAATCAAAAGTATTCATAATTATTTTTACAATTAAAGCGTTAATGAGTATTATTTAAAAGTTTGTTTGAAGGGAAATGAATTGTGTTGAGTCAGCTTTTGAACGTAATATAATTACAAATTTTTGTTCTTCAATGCATATAAAGTATTTTGTAATTTTAATTAGTTAGTAACTATTACTAAATAGTAGAATTATATCAATGCATGTAAACATTATAAAGCAATTACATTTATTTTCTTAAAGAAATTAGCATTTATCAACCGGAAAATTGAATAATTTTTGTCTGGTATTTTTTATAAGTGTCTGTGTGTGTGTCTAGTTTTATGTCAACATTTAATTTAAATTAAACTAAACCATGTAAAAGTTAATTACGTTTTATAGCTAATTATATATAACTCATTTATATTTCCCTATATTGGCATATATTTTATTTTTTTCTCGTATTAATAACCAAATAACTTGTTTTTTAAAAGAGTTTATTAAAAATAATAATTTTTGATAGCTGAATTGAATAGGCTCGATTGATTTTTTTTAGATTAACATTTCTGTACCAATTTATATTTAAATTTCTGCAATAAAAAATATTTTCTCTTTCTTCACAGAAAATTTTTAGTACGCAAAAAAATGAAAAATATTGTTTTTTAATGGAATTTTAATGATTTTATCATGAATAATTATGTTTGAAGTTCCTTTTATAATTTCTAAGTAATTCTTTGCCCATTAGAAGTGATAAGTAAATATTTCGAAATTAATAGGATTAAAAGATTGAAATTAAAAAATATTATTTTGATTGATTAATTAAGAATGTTAGTTTCTTCAATTAAATTGTTTATTTTAAAGAATCATATTTAATCTAATACTAATATGCCTGAAATTTAAATAAAATACATATGCATATATATACAAGGGGTGATTAAATGAAAAGGTACGAAACGACACGGTGGGTACAAATATAGACTTTATTCAAAATATACACCATAGGCCTGAGCACAACGATTCCACTGATGAACAAGCCGCAGGATTCCTTGTTCCCAGAATTCCTGTGGCTGTGACGAGACCCAGTCCTTCACAGTGTCCTTGAGTACGTCGTCCGAGTTGAAGCGCTTTCCTTTCAGGTGTTTCTTCAGTGGACCAAACACATGGAAATCGCAGGGTGACATGTCCGGACTGTAGGACGGATGGTCCAACGTCTCCCATTGGAACTTGTCCAGTTCCATTTGTGTGACTCTGGAGACGTGTGGACGCGCGTTATCATGGAGCAGAACCACACCCTCCGTGAGCAGCCCCGGTCTTTTGTTCTTGATGGACCTGCGTAGGCGTCGGAGTGTCTCACAGTACACATAGGAGTTAATGCTTTTTCTGTGCTCGAGTAATTCTGTGCTCGCATCATTTGGACGCCGCTTTTTATAAGAGCCTTTGCTCTCTCCTGCGCATGCGGGCACCCGCGCATGATCCGATCCCAGTCAGAGTCTCCAATGGCATCCCGAGATGTCTCGCTACATTCTCCCTTGGCGGAATATGCAAATATTTAACTGTTTCATTTTTATGTCGTTTCGTACTTTTTCATTTGATCACCCTTGTATATAGATATATATATACAGAGAGTCCAAATCCGCTACTTTTGAGAGATGAATAATGGATAATCATGAAAACTGAAAATAAATATTGTAAGATAAACCAGACATAAGATTTTAGGAAGGATATATTAGAAATTATAAAAAAAAATGAATAGAATTTAAAAATATATAAATATATGAATACTACAGTAATACAAATTAGGGTATATTAAGGTTATAATTGAAATCTAGATAAAAGGAATAACTCATGGACTGCATACACATATAATCAATATTCTTGCGCAGCGCGTGAAAAAAGGAACTAGAAGGCGAATAAACAATAAGTACACAGAAATATCTGTGTTTGATAATAATTTAAATTTGAAGTATATGTTCGTCATAAAATTTAACAAATACATGTATTGCCTAAAGAAAAAAAACTGCTTTCATGCATTTAAGGGTGTGGGGACTTGTTTTTGCCGGCGGTCTACATTGTGGGAGTAGATAATTTCCGAAGACCATGCACTTTAAAAATGATTACCATTATTATAAAAATTGTTATATATTAGTTAATTAAAAGTGAAGTCTTGGCTTGTATTGGTTGCCATAAGAGCCAGCTGCTCTCAATTCCAGCTACAGTTCTTCATTGTTTAAAACACACGGATTCATGGACTTGATCTAGAAGTTTCTGTCGGTAAGTGGGATAAGAAACAAACAACAACAAAAACCACAAACAAAAGTGAAGGTTTTATTCATTTTATATATTGTTCTAATTTCATATTGTCTAGAGCTGCAAGCACATTTAATTTTAGAATCAGTTTAATGGAACAAATGTAACATATCATACTTTTCTGCTTTTTTTAAATGAAGAGTGGCTTGCTTATTTTAATTCTCGTTATAGCCCGCAAAATTATATCAGCCAATTTGCATCTCTAATTTTACTCTTTTTTTCTTCCAGCAAGAAAGTATTTGTTTCTAAATACATGCCGACTAAAATATAAAGAGCAATTGAGCCTCAAATTTCTTCATACATGGAAATTTTTCAGCTGACAAGGATTTGTAAAAATTACTGCAATAGCATTTTATTTACACTGCGATCTGACTTCTATTTAATAAGTTCAAGATGTAGCTTCTCAGGGCTGTATCCACATCCGTAGTAATATGTCAATCGAGCAAATTGAATTTAAGCTCAATTATTTTAAAATCATGAAATCTTCTTGTGACCTTGTCATCCAAACTCATCAGATGTTTCCTTAGTAGTACTTCCAGGTACTTTGTTTTAATAATGATGATAAATAAAAGACGAATCTTTGATCACTAATGGAAATGAAATCTATGTTCATAGTCGATTTTCTAACTGCTGGTTGCATAAAAACTCGTTGCTGGCCGCGAGTTTGCCTTTGATGTGGAATATATTTTTATTTTTCAGAAGCAAAATGTTTTGTTTCAAAGGCAAGAAACCCATGCAGATATAAATAGGATGCGAATGTGGATACATATCATTCTTCTCTTAGAAATGATTTTTTTTAAACTTTAGAATTACTTTTGGTGGCTATACACAATTAGGAATCTCTTTTTAAAACAATAGCACATAGTTAATTGAGCTGTAGTCCGAGAAATGTACTTTCCGATCTATACAAAAGCTTTCTGCATCCGGAAGGGAATTGGCAAATGTACGACTACTGCAAGTCATGGGAAGGAATTCATTTTAGATTTCTACAGAATAAAAGATTGCAAATTCTCAAAAATATTAAATGTTAATAAGCAGTCAATGAGTCGTTTAATCATAAAGAAGTTGGTGAAGGTCATAAATGCGAATATTTTCTAAGTCTTCACTCTAGGCAACCTTAAATTGGACCCATTTTTGAACAAATACAAATCTCTTCCAAGTGCTCTGCTTTGTTAATCTGATGCCAATTTGTAAATTTAGCAGGGGTTCTTTCATTGAATGAATGTGTATTCTTTCAACTTTTTCCAAAAGGAGACTATCTTGTGCGCAATGCTGATGATCATGGTTTTTGGAATATTGCATTCATTGTTACGGAGCAGTCAATATTAGTTTTCGATTATCTATAAAGAAAATAAAAGCGATAGGCTCACATACAAACAAAAATTATATATTAATCTAAATTACGTAGTTGTTTATGGTTTAAAAAAAACTGAGTCTTTCTAATGTAATAGTTGTGAGATTTTATTTTCTTATTTTAATATTTGTTGAAATATCCCTAAAATTAAAAAAAAATGTTATACGACTGTTTCATACTAAACTGAAAATACCCTCTAATAGTTTTAAAGCAGTACATTTACGTGAAAAAGAAACAAAACAAAAAGCCGGAATATATAGAACATACATAATTTTTTTGTATAATGCATTTATATCTTATACTTGATCCATTCTTAAAAAATTTAAGATATTTGCTTAAACTTTTATATAAATTGCTGCATGTTAACAATATTGCAGCTTATTAACTATTAATAAATTAAATCTGTAAGTGTTAAATATATACTAAACAAATAAAATTACTATCAAGGTATTCAATATCCCTCATAATAAAATAATCTGTATTTTGTGTTGCTTTAATTTTCTCTTATGATATTTGAGTCTGAGTGAGGTTGCAGTGCGGTTATGGTCATGAATCCATAAACAGTTTTGTAAAAAGTTGTCGCGCACTGAAACTCGGGTGCCAAAAAGGGCTAGATGGTTGACTGGTGTCTGTCATGGGAAATAAATAAATAGAATCAAAAGTCCTATAAACTGTAGGGGCAATGTTGACACAGTTATCTTCACATGAAGATTTTGTTGATGTTTTGAAATTTTGCTAGGATGGAAGGTCAGGAGAAAAGATGTTCTGGGGTTCAGTTTCGCGGCGTTACAGTGTTTACAGAGAGAGTATTTTCTTGTAAATTTCTTCTCAATTAGCATGCTCCTAAAGTGTCCTGTTCTAAGCCTTATAAAAGTACTTGCATGGCTTCTACTAGTATTTATTTCATGAGTTTGGTGTTCCAGTTAGACCTTTCTACCAAAAAGTCTTGATTTTGCTTGAGGAACAGATGCAGTTTAAATTTATGATTAAAAGTTTCAAAGGCTTTCTCTTGTTACGACGGTAAGTGTGTATCAACTTCGATAACCTGTTACGATTCCAAAATATCTAAAATTACTCCTATTGATAATTTTACCAAAGTGTTTTCTTCTCTGTAGAATAGTGGTTTAGTTGATGTCTAAGACTGCTATATACCATAGGGCCCTAGTGTTTTTTTATTGGAATCCCGAAAAAAGATGTATGTATAAATGTATAGTGACAGTGCTGCTTGAGGGTACTCTAAATAGCCGTCGAGTGACAAGCACCCTCGTGAAGTTGATGGGAGGGAGAAAGACGTGGAAGGCCCCTAGCCAACTCCAGGGTATTCTCCTTCAAAATTGAGGTGTCACATAGCCGAATCGTACTGTCACCTTAATGGTTCTCAAAGCTACGGCTAATGAAAGGCATACATCTAGCCCTTTGAGTTGCTGAATTTCGTGAGCCTTGATCTGACACCATCAGGCAGGTGAAATTAGAAAAAAAAAACAGTGACAGTAAAAAACCTAATTGAGTAATCTTAATGATTTCTATCTCATCTAAAAATGTAAAATTTTTGAATATCGATTCCAAAAAGAATAGGTGTTTTTATCTTCCCTTGTCATTTATTAGTGGAACTGTACGAGATTTATTATCACTTATTAATTTTTAATTACTTAAATTTTGTTTTGAATTCCATGAGAGAAGTACCCTGGAAAGAAATTTATTTCAGCAAGTTCCTTTTCACTTATTTTGTAATTATACTCAGTATTTAGAAATAGCTTGCTCTTATAACAAGGATGGGTAATGAAATGCATTTCCTATATGACAAGAAAAACAACAACAAAAATCAGCGTTTTTCCAAGGGTCATTTCCTTGTCAATTCCAACTATAAACTTTCCTTATTTAGAATTGCCGGAAATAGTAAAAGATAAAGAATTTACTTCTTAAAAACCAAAAAATCAAAACCCCGAAACGTTATCGAATATTCAAATTCCGCTTTCATGCCTGTCAATTTCTGAATCGCACACAAATGTTTCGTGCCTTACGCCTCAAAAAGTTTCGAATATCAGTTTCCATATTCTTTTGTTAACTGTATCAGGGAAAATATTTTTTCAATGCAAAATAAGAACATGTACTTGGTCTAACAACAAATAAAAGAGATAAATTATAATATTTGTTTTTTTAAGGAGAAAGGAATGAAAATGTGAAAGAAACAAAGCCATTTTCGTTGAAGAAATGCAATTCCAGTACAAATGCTAAATAATGCTTAAGCGTGCAGTTGCAAAGTTTTCAAAAAAATCTAGCCATTCTATTTTAGATTTGGGTTACATTTATTTTGCTTTGCTGAACTGCAATTTAAAGAAAGTAATGTTTTGCTCCGGTGGCTCAACGCATTCAAGAATAAATTGCCAATTGACTTCAGACCATGAAAAAAAGTTTTTGAAGGGAAGGTTATTTGCAGTTCTCACGTAAGTTCAAATAACACTCTTTCAAAATTATTCAGGCAGATCCATTTTTGTGTCCATTGCAAACATCTTGCATGTATACGTAAATATCCCCCCCCCCCAGATAACAGAATAATTTTCCGATGAGTGTGTATCATTTTTCTGTTTTTGTTAAAAAAAATACTCCTTGTGAAGTACATTTTTACATCTCTTGTAAATACATTTATGTTGCCAAAAATGCATTTGTATAAAGCTGTGTATCTCATAAAATTTTCTTTTTAATCTTCTATCCTGAAAAAAGGGATACGATTTATTTGTATCTCATCCATTGTTTCAAATTTAAAAGGGAATCCTTCACAAAAGATTAAAAAAAATATTTTTTTATAAATACAAAGAAATGCAAATTTATAAATGTTTAATTTTTTAAAACAAATACAGATTTTGCTGAACTTTTTATCATTTTGAAATTAACAAAGCATTATTTATTATTATCCTTAATTAATGAAGCACGTTTTAGTGCTACACAAAGATATTTTTCCAACTACTTCAATAAGTAAATCGATGGTTTAATACCCTAAATCACAGATAATATATTTTGAGTGTTTGTTAGAATGAAATTTGAGTGTCCCTTCTAACAATTATCTATTTTAAACCATTCAAGTTACAAAAAATAATAATAATAAAATGTTTCCTTAAGATATGTTAAAACAAAAACAAACAGAGAAGATAATAAAACATAATTTGAAAAAAAAATACTAATATGTGTGTAACATTTAATTTTCAAACAATTTTCCTCAAAATAACAATGTACGTTACATTTAAATTACATGCATCTTATCAATATTGTAAGTATAAATCAAACCCCTAAATTATTTTTAACTCAGACATTGATTATTCACGATGATTATGAATACTCCCATTAATTTAATATGCATTAAAAAGTTAAGTGTTTCTTTAATGCATTTAGAAGAAATAAATTATAAACAGCACTGTGTTTTATTTTAATATGTTTTGATTTTGTACAAAGTTTAATGCTGACTTAATTATTTATTTTAAAATTTTTATGAACATGATGTCCCAAAAATATTGCCCAAACTCTGCACAAGCCGCCCATCCGGTATAGCGGTTAGCGACGCTGAAGGCATTGCCGTAGTGCCTGGTTTCGAATCCCGGAAAAGGCATGGATGTTTGTATGGCAGTCCTTCATGACTTTAAATTCCTTCCTATGTGATGTGTGCTTCATGCTTACTTCTGTTAGCCCCCGTGTGATACTTTGTATCGCACGGGCATTTATAAATATTCTCAATTAATAAAAACTCTGCACAGCTAGATTACTCATTGGGGAGTACATAAGAAATGTCCAAAGAACTGCACATGTACGATCCATAGTTTACAAAAAAATACGGAAAAAAGTACAAAGAAGCCATTAAAAAACACTATATTGGACACATAAGCATTAGTATTGGCAATATATTTAAAAAAGCAGTAGTTCAAAGTGTCTGCCATGCGTATCAATAATGGCTTGATTATGCCTTGGAATGGATGAGTGCTCTTGTATAAGCAGAGTGGTGTCCAACGAAATATAAGCAGCATACAAACGAGCAACTAAGTCCGTCTGTGTTGTCACTCCGTCTTGAAACACAACATTATTGAGATTGATCCAAAAGAAAAATCCCAGTGGTGTGTGATCTGGCAATCTTGGTGGCCATAGAACTAGAACTCCAGGTCTGATACAGTAGCCGGGGTCCAAGAAATTATGTACAGGAGCACAAAAATGCCCCGAACCCCGTCATGAACCATCACACATCATCTATATTTACCTTATTTTTCTCGTAATCTACAGATCGTACAGATAAAGATTTTTGGGAATTTTTCGTGTACTTCTCATTAGGAATCTGGCTGTGCAGATTTCGGGTGCTTTTCTGGGGTCACTATCTGTATATCGTGAGCAAATGAGAGAAAAATGAGAAAATAAACGAACTGCTTGATATTTGTACAAACGGCGTGGAATAGAGAAAATGCATCGGGTACATCTCTCACTACACAAAAAGAAAAATAACTTCTAAAAGTTAATTAATAGAACGAAAAGATTTTCACATTTATATGATATTACCTGCTACAATACAAGTATGACAGTTTTGCTTCGTACCACGAAAGAGAATGTGGACAATTTGAGTTGGTTAAACATGACAATCTCTTAGTAAAACAGTTATGAACGCTGTAATGCTCCTTTATAAAAGTTCCCAAGCTGAAACCGTTTTTTAGTACAACCCAACGTGCCCAATAGGATTTGAACCTGGTGATCATATTGGACATTGCACGTGCTTGCTACATTTACATTCGAAACATCCCTCTAAAGTTTTGAATGGTAGCCTGTATTTGAATTAGAACTGTGCCAGTAGCAATACAGAAAGGGAACATGAAGTTCCAGAACCTCATCTGTGCTCCATTTACAAAATCTCACCCGAACACGAGGAAGCTTATGCATCTTAGCCAAAATTATGCTTATCCATTCCAAAAAGACACAAACACACTCTCTCTATCATGTATGATAAGATGCTTTACGTTCTCTTCAGATTAAGTTATGAATGACAAAAATCATTTGGTGAATGGAACCGTAATTCATCAGAGAACATTGCAACACTTCATTGATTGTCTCCGCATTTCCAATTGTTTGGCACTACACTCCTTTGTAAATGTAATATATTTTGCATGTAATCAGTAGTACTTAGACCGTTACTCATAGGACTTACAGCCCAATTTTTCTAAAGAGTTATTTGAGGTTTTTCCTTGAAAAGCGTGGTTTCCGTCGTTACCAAAATTCAACTTAAGTTGACAGTCGTACTGTACACACATCGGGTAGTTATATACTGAATTTTTTGTAGGAATTGCTCTTTCTTTTGTTTCTGTTAATCAAATTGTTACCCGGCTGACCACAAACCTGATTCAGAATTCAACAAAATAATGCTGTCTGTTATAAAAAATATTATTCTACATTAAATTTAAAATAGTACAGGTTATAAATTGGTTTGATGTTTTAAGTAGGAAACGATCTCATTCTCTTGATCTGTCTCAGTTTTTATTACTTTTTATCTGAATATTGTTTCAAATTATAAGATGTATCAATAGTTATAATTAGAAATAGCGACACACTAATTAAGTGAATGGTTATGAACAATTTTAAGATGACTGTCTATGCTTGGAACTGTACTTTTGAAAAAAAAAATTATATAAATGATTTTTTTTTAATGTTTAGTGTCAAGGAATCAGAATATACACATAAATTGTTTTTAAGAATATGATTTAAAAAAATTGTTTAAATGTTTTTTTTTCGTCGAATGTGAAAGAAAAATGACATATTTTCAGAACATTCTCTTTTTATGAAAAATGTTTATATAATGATGCCTAGAAAATACTCCTATTTGGGGGCTAAATTAGAAATTAAAGAAAATTCATTTTATTTTGAGAGTTACAATCAAATAAGATGATCATGTGTGTGTTTTGTTATAATTTCTTTACTCTCTGATATGTTATAATATGAGTAAATCCGCTTTGAAATTATATACTTTAAAAATATAATTCAGGCTCTATATAGAAGTCTTAGCTATATTTTTTTGTTATAGGAGCCGTTTTCATGAAAGTAAAATGTTTTTAATCTATGTCATTTTTACTATAAAAATGCATTTAAATAATTATTTTTGCAATTATATTTCTGAAACTACTTGTATACATATTCTAATTCAACTAACACTAAGTTTTATGTAAATATTATAATATAAATATTAAAGGATAACTTCTGTTCTATATAATTTAATTTAGATTATTCATGGAATTTTAATAAATCTATAATCTGACTTTTCCATATTTAATATCATTTTTATAGATATTTTTATTAGAAATATATATATATATATATATATTCCACAATGGGGGACAATTTACATTAAAAATAAACATGCTTATCTACTTTTTATTTGGCCATATATTACTTAATGCTCTTTAAAAATTGAATTAGTGTAATATGAAGATATAATTAAGTAAAGTAAATTAAGTTGCGCAGAAATATTTATTAATGATTATAATCATTTAACATTTCCAATTAAAATATAAAATTTCCATATAAAATATCGGTAACTTGGCATGTGTTAAATGTTTGAAAACAGTCAGTTATTACTTCAGGGTATTAAATAAATTTACTTTTAAAGTATTCATTCAATAATGATACTATTTTAGAATGTCTCAATCAGTTTTCATGATTATCCATGCGTTTCATTGTTAAAAAGAGAGTTTTCCTATCCATTATACCCCATCAAATGTAATTTGAATCAGAAGTGCATTTCCTTGAAAGGCAAAGAATATTAATTTATCATTTAAATGTTTTACTAAGCAATTTTATGATATGCATTTGTTGAAGCGTATTTATTATCATCATCAAAAGCCCTTTTTTATAGAAATTGTTTTTATTTAAAATAACATGTTGCATAACGAGCAATTGATTACATTTCCTTGGATTCCATCCAGTAGTCAATCCTTTTCTCCATTCACATAGCTTATTTCATAATACAGTTACTGCTCAATTTTTTTCTGATGACATTGTTTCCAAATTAACTCTTTTCCATTTAAGGTATAGTACTGCTTTCCAATATCTTATAAAAATTTTACTTTGTTCATACAATTGTTTAAGACTGTTTTAAAATTTCAACTCCGTATTTCAGTCTTTCAATTGTTTGAAATGTTTGTTGAAAAAATAATAAAATAGATTTACATTATACGAAAAATTACTCTGGTATAAAATGAAATAATTAATTCCAAAATTAAATAAAACGAAATACAACTTCTACTTACTATTATGCACACTCCAAATGCCTTGAATTATACGATATTTTAGGTACATTTAAAAACATACAGTGTAAATGCATTTATTGCTGGTAATAGTTCACCAAGAGTTCATAAAATACATACATATATATATATACATAGAGAGAGAAAGATAGATCTTTAATTTAGCTAACTGCTATTTAGCCATCCCCATGCTTTAAATTTGCATTTGGGTCCAGAATCTCGCAATAACTTATTTATTGTACTCAGATTTAGCGCGGACTTTGCATTTTTTAATGCAATTTTTAGGCAAGTTATATTTTCTTGTATTGGGTTTTGATATTTTATCCATTATTTTCAATAGGTGTTTGCTCAGTAAAGTTAACAGAATGGGGAAAGTTCAACCGCACCTTCATATAAATTATTTTGTTTATAAGTTCTGTACTAAGTCAGAAAGCTTTATAATATTGTAGCATCCATATTTTTATATTTAAAATTTTATTGTTTTTAATTTCTAATACATCCTTTCTAAGATTTTATATCTTGTTTGTCTTGCAATTTCGATTTTTTTCAGTTTTGCATATTATTGATTATTACATATCTTTAGTAGGAATTCTGACTATATATATTAAGTTAATGATTGTTAATATCATCCCTGACGAATACTATAAGTTCCTTCACAATTTAGTTTTTGAATTCTTAAATTACATTAAGATATATCTAAATAAATTTATCTATAAGGCGTATTTTAATTACTTTATAACCTTCCCCTATCATTTTTATTAAAACAATGCTATCATTTTACGAAATTATGTATTATTTTAAATTGTAGTGTACCTTGATATACTAACAATTTACTTCATTTTACATTGTTTTATATTGCTGAGTGACTTTATAAAATTCATTCCTCCTTTTTAGGTTTTATTAAAATATTTAATCAAATCGCCAGGTTTTGAATTTTAAATCGGAATAACATCATAGACTATGTTTTATACTGATTTGAGAAAAAATAGTCTGGAAGATAAAAATAACACTATAAAAGTATTTAAGGAGTATTGGACTATTGTAAAAATATTCAAAAATCATCTCATTAGAAATATATTTTATAAAAAATTATGCTGTTTGTGGCTGTGAAAAAGGGTTCGCTTAGACAAACAAAAAAAACTTACTGAAATTATTTTGTTCGCAATGATTTGAAGAGCTTTAAGAACAAAGTCCGCAACTTTACAAACATCAATTGATTTTAAAGAATAGTAAACATTGATCGATATAGGAGATGAAATTCTCCATGCATATGTGCCGTACTTGAAGCCAATAAAAATTAGTTTCCGAAAACTATGAACTCGATACATTACACTAACTTCCGAGGGAGTATTGTAATAAGTATTGGGGAGTTGAATAAAAAAATCCAAAATGAAAGAAGAATAAGAAATGATGAACAGTGTATTTTTACAATAAAAATCACTAGTTTTTAGAATTATTGGAATTTTGATGTATATATGGGAATGGAATCTTGCCTGAAACCCTAATTTAAAGATTGAATAAGAATAGGAAAAGAAAAAGGCAATATCTCAAATCACTTAAGAAGTTCATAGTAAGTAAATTTTCCAAGATTTGTTTTTGTCATTTATAGAATAATTTCATTTCTTTATTTTTTCTCTTGAAAGTAAAATTTATTTTTACGAAAAATAAAAAAGGGAACAGGAGAGAAAAAAAAAAGAAACTAAAATAAATTTTCGCCTTTTTTTAAAAACTTTTTTAGCCTTGTTAGTTCTAGCAAAATGTTTCCTGATTTATTATTTCCTTGCCAAGAGAATAATTCAGAAATTAATTATTCCATCACAAAAAAAGCGAGTTAAGGAAAAAAAATAGCTATTTTTTTACTTTTTACTAATATAAAAATAAAAATACGTGTAAGTAAACACAATTTCTATTTAATTAAAACTACTTTTTCATTTTTTAAAGCAATTAAAAATTTTTGTGCAACAGCCGTTAATAATAAATTGCGGATTTATTTCTTTCTAAAAAGACTATCTATAAGTTTGACAAATAATTAAATAAATGCATTTTAAAAATATTTCTTACTTTTGAGGTAAAATATGAGGGACGTAATTATATAGAGAAGACATAAAAAATAAGTGACCCGTAGTACTACATATTTTTTAGTTGATTGATTTCACATTAAACAGTTAAATCACAAAAAAAGCAGAAATGAAGAAAACGCTTTTAAAATTCCTAAGTTAAATTACATAAATAAATGTTATTTATTTTAAGCAATCAATTATCAATCAGGAAAGATGAAATCATTAGTAGAGTTATCTGCATTTTCTCATGTACGAAATGCATTAGAAGAATTGAACAAACATCCCCCCCCCATATAAATTGAAAATTATAGCTGATGTGCATGTGTGAAATTCCTCTCAATCCTAACTTTTAGTGAACTTTTATATTTGCAATTTACAATACGTGAATAAGTTACCCAGAATTTTAATTCAGAAGAAATGAAACCATAGCTTGATTTTTAATTAAAAATAGATTTTCTATGGAAGCCCATGAGTAAAATAAAATTAAAGTTTAAAACAGAATGATACTTTGTCTGTACTCAGAATGTACTTTGTGTATTTTTCCCTGTGAAATATTTATTCCTAAAAAATATACTTATAAGTTTTTTCTCTTAAATTCATACTTCTCAGTTTTAATTTCTGCATTTAATGAATTTATTGGCTGTGGGTAGCCTAGTGGCTAGAACATCAGGCTCCATCGGGTTCCCCCCTCCAAATGTTCTCCGAGTACACACGGAGTACGTGCTCGTTAAATCAGTGGGTCCAAAAGTCTTGTGGGCGGTCTCAGGAGATACTACAGGTGCAGGGGGCTTTAGGATATACCCCTTCCCTCCAATTCTATGCCTAAATTGTAGAGGTGGAGATAGGTGGTGTCGCCCTCTATCGTTTAGAAGTCCTACCTGTCTCAGACTCTGGCAACTTTCATTCCTTCCCTTCGAGAAGGAGACGAGAGCAACAACAACACAATAAATTGATTACATTGATATATCACATTCAACGTCCTAATAGATACATAATTCAAAACTGTCTTAGCCAGCATTGTTAAGATGATTGTTCAAAGTATTAAAACAGTTATTTTTATAAAGCAAAACCATATGTTTCATTTATTTACTAATCGAAAAAACTGCAGTTATCTCTCAATACAATTTTTTTTACCTTATAATTCAGTATTTTCTACTATTTTGTAACTACACATGGTCTACTGAAATTTATTTCAATGAAGAATATTTTTAGACATGATTTAGTGAAAAATAGGTTGACGATCTAAAATAAGCTACATACCTGAATTGTATTGATTTTAATAATGTAATTTTAACCATTTCAAAGCATGAATGAGGGAAACTTCAAAATAATTTCTTACAAATTGATTCCCATATGCTATAAACCTAATAGTAAAAGAGAAAAGGGTGAATTCAATTCAGGGAAATTTCCCACAATGTTAAATTAGGGTTCAGGCATAGGTTAAATTACAGCAGTTTGTGCATCAATAAAACGCTTCATCGGATAAATTAATTAGGCGGCCACTATAAATTGTCTTCGTTCTCTTAGGAAGAAGAATTAGTTCCTGGGCTAGAAAGTGGGAAACCAATAAGATTTTATCGATTAACATTCCATTTCCTATTGTTCGTTCATTCCGGGCGGAATTATCTAAATAATAAGTGAAGTTTTCCCTTCGAAAGTCTCGCAATATAAGATAACTAATTTGCATAACTTAAATACATAGATTTTACTTTGCATACATATTGATAAACTGAAAATGATTTTCAGCCTCTAAAACTCTACAATGAATATATTTACTGCTAATTTCTTTGTGAAATATGACAAGAATAATAATTTTTTTTGCACATTCTGTATATAAAGTGCTTGAATGGTATGATGCTTCATTTTAGTTTTATATGAACAACAAACACTGTAAAATAATGTATCTATAAAGGTAACATTCAGGGAGGTTACGTTAACAAAGACATTATGCGAAATTTAGTTTAAGAGAATTCAGATTTAAAAAAGGCAAATTTCTCTGTTATGATCTTCTTCCAACATAAAGACAATACTATACAATATCGAAATATTTACGATACAATATTTCAAACATAAAATGGTTGTCTTAGTAACATATATGTAAACACAAAAAGGGAATAGTGGAAAATATTCAATTAATACTTTGTTATATCTTGTATGCTTATATTTCAAAATTTGTTTAAATATTGCAGTGTATAATGGAAGGGTTTTACTTTTTACTCTAAATGCTTTTCGTTTTGCACAGTGAAGTCTTGTAAAACCTAGCTGCGGAGCTCCGCAGAATCCGTATTCAATATATATATATATGTATATATATATATATATATACATATATATATGTATATATAAAAAATAGTTATAAACCTAAGATAACTAGTTAATATAATGAAATTATTAGCCACAGTAATAGTATAGCAAACTCCTGCCCTTAGGAACCAGGATTGCAGGTAAAAACAAAGTCATAGGAAATATAAGAAATGTTATGAGAATTGTTAACTATTACAAATAAAACCACAACCTTTCAATATAAAACGATAAAATTATATCCTATAATAATTACTCGTATATTTTAAAAACAATTGGATGAAAAAAATTCACCACGTGAGTACAGCAATAACCATTTTTTCCGCACGAAAGAAAGGAGTGTATCAATAACGCATAAAATTAGCTAGTTATGATAAAATAACCTATATAAACATGAAAAAAAATCTAAATATTTTTTTTAAATTTGTTGAAAGTAAAAGTACGCCCAAATATATACAATTAATTTTATATAAAATATATTGCTATTAATTTATTTAACCTGTGGCGATATCTATTGATTAACTGTACAAATACTTAAATATGCTACTGCTATTAAAAGATGTATTACACTAAGGACTGATAGATTTTTAACTGTAATATGTCGCCTGTGTCTAGCGATTTCTCCCGCTGTCTGCCGCCTGTTTCTTCTGGCCTGTAAGGCAATATACCGGTCATCTGCGGGTGTGGTTCCTCGTGGACGACCACTACTGAACCCCGGATAGCTGTTCCTGTAGTTTGAAATTGTCTCCAAAGTCGTGAAACGATGCTGTGAGCAATTCCGACTCTGCAGCCACACTTGTCACATTGCGACCTTCCTCCAACTTCCCAATGATTCGACCTCGGGTAAAAGCATCCAGATGTCGTCTAACAGATTGATTATTCGCCATTTCTCGCTGAGGCAGCAACTCGGTGTGATTTTAACTACTATACGGTGTGCAATCTCTTTGCCAGAAATACTAATCTTACACCGACAACAAGCTTTACTACTCAGACACTCCCCCATTACGTCTACCTGCATATCTGCGCATGTGCTACCGTACATCACCTCACTTAATCTCCTGATTGGTCTTTCTGTCCGCTCTGCCTCTTCGTTCAGCTGATATGCTAATTTTTCGACTTCGTCCTTAATTTTTGCACACCAGTGTATATATACAGTGGCGGGGGGATTAAGCGGGTGTAGGACCTGGTGGCCGCCAGGGGCCCCAGTACCGAGAGGGGTCCCAATCTTGATAGATTCCACCAGTGGCGTAACAAATAATATTAGTGCCCCCCTGAAAACTCAGGTTTGGGCCGCAAGCCGAAATATATATACAGAAAGGGCCATATTATATACAGCATAAAATGTTTTGGACAAAATGGATATGGTAAAAATAGTTGATGAATTTCCCAAAGAGAAATCGAACTGTAAGCTCTTAATTTTTTTGTATACAGTTAAGATTTTTCTTTAGCCGATGCGTTTTTTATTGCAATCAATACATTTTATTTTGAGAATTTAAAGTAAGTGACTTTATCCACTATTTTAGTGGTTAGACTCTTGAGCCTATGGGCCTCAAAACTTTTACCACCATGGGCCTCCAACTACTTTAATCCGCCTCTGCATATATAAATATTACATGCCCCAAGATCGCTGTTAAAATGAGGAGACATCATCTCTAAAATAACTTCTTTATTATTCTTCAAACATATTATATCCAAAATGGCGGCCCTTGGGCGCGAAACGAGATGGACCAAAAGTCAACATCGCAGCGATGAGTCACCATCTATTCTTTTCGCTTATGCTCTATCTCTTACGTCAGTGCTCCCTCTACCTTAAAGTAGTTTAATCTACCCTCAATTCCCTACGCGACAGTAAAGAGTTCGCTCTATTTCTATTTATTATTTACTTAATCTTGAAGCTAAACTTTCCACGCCTGACATATATATGTATATGTATGCTTAATTATAATTGTGTGATTTATTTTATATATATATATAATTACTAGTATTATACTCTGTTTCCTGCTATACATACGTTTATTTAATTCTTGTAGAATATACTTTTCCGTTATTTTTTATATTTATGTTTCTTGAAATCTGGTTAGTATCTTCTAGCTTTGTTAGTAGTATAATTTTGTATTATCATTTTATTATACTGTGTATATTTTTCAACTTATGCTACTACATATATATATATATATATATATATATATATATATATATACAGGGTGTCCCTGAACATGACAATAAACGTTTACGAGGTGAAAGTTAGGGAAATATCTGACTGTGAAAAATAAAAATAAATCCTCTGCTCTCGGCTATGAGAGGACGTGCACATTTTTAAAGACATTGAAAACTTATGCCATAAATCCCATCATTAGCTACTGTGTTCACAAATTTCATAATTCTACGATGATATTTTTCACTAACGTCCTTTTAGATAGGCGGTCTATTAATCGCAGTCACAAGTCGGACAAAACAGTTTCCTGATTTAGTTAAAATTAAATTTTTTGTGTGAGTCTGGGTTTCAGAAAATGATGTCACTTGACACGGACTGTCTACAAAAAAAAACTATTCATCACACACAGTTTCTTAAAATTTGGCCAATTTAAGAATCCGGAATGGTAAAAGTATTGTTCTTTCTTATGCATATCAATCATACATAATTTTTATTAGCAAAACATTTTCCTTTTTTTGACCTCTTGTGTTGATATCTTCCATCGCATCATTAGGTACTGTGTGTACAAATCCCATAATTTCATGGTGGTTTTTTCCCTAACGTAATATTTTATAACCATGCTATGTTTCACAGTCACGAGTGGGGCAAACACTTTTTGCTTCTTAGTTAAACTTAATGTAGTATAAACCGGTTTGGAAAATCATGTCACCTAACTTTGACGTTTAATAAAATGAAAAATACTACATACTACTCTTAACATTTTTTTCAAAAGACGACCCTTTCAGTGACTCCAAAATGGTAGAACGTTTGCTATATTTCTATCCACAACAATCATTGTCATTTTTTTTTCTGTTACAAAATAACTTCATTAAAAAAACAACCTTGAGTATGTAAATCAATTCACGCAAAAAAATTTAAAAACAAAACGCAAAACATTTTTGTAGTAATTTATTAATTACACTTTTGTAGCATTGGTCTTCTACTCAAATTAAGTCCAAACAAATAAAAACAATGTCTCTTGTGCAATTAATATCAAATCTAGACTAATACAAGCAAAGTCGTCAGGACGAAATTAATACGGTTATAAAGAGATGCTCACTATTCAAAGAAATGTAGCGTAATTTGAGAGCACTAAATAAAAATAACAAAGATGCTATAATTGTGCAGAATGATTCAATTACTAGGCATCCATGTAACTATCTCTATAACTCATTAGAATAGCAAAAATATATATCTCAATCTGTTGCTCTTTTCAGTTATGCATCCACCAGAACAGCAGGATGAGACAGAACAGCAAATGCCACACAGTTTCAAAGAATTTTTTTTGCAACAGGATAAAGTGTATCAAACCAAAACATCCTAAAGAAGCTTCATAGGGGTAGTGTGTATCCGCATAGGCCAGGGATGCGTATTCCATTAAGAGCCGTGCGGCTCGAAGAAAGTGAACTTCGTAACGTCGAAATTGGAGTAAAGGGATTGCATTAAATTGTTGTTTTCAGACGAGTAATAATTTAGTCTAGTGTATGAAATCAGACATATTTTGCTGTCGCGAGAAAGGGGCATTCAAAATAACCCTATATTCAATCAGGAAAGATTGAATTTCAGATGAGGTGATTTAAATATACTGTATTTAATGTATTAATACATTTTTAGTGGAGAAATTTTTGCTTTACTGTATATTTTTTTAAAAATAAAAATGTAGATAGCGTTCAAAATAATACACTATTAAAATTATATATTACAATTTAAGGAAATTAATGAACATTTACATTGTATTGATTTAATAATACAATTGTCTGGAAACACAGAAACCAAAAGACCAAACAAGAAAATGCTGTGTTTAATTAATGCATATTCCGAATACTCTTTGATGTCAGCCCGAATTTAATTTATTATAAAAAATATGGGAAGATAATTTCAGAATTTAGGAAAATTTTTGTTTGATATTTTACATAATTTAACTTTTTTCCTTACCATAACTAAAATATTTACTAGCCCTCAAGGAATAACTATGAGAGAATATCATTATTATTCTTTTTGACAAGGAATATTACCTTACGTACCATGCAAATAATAAGGAAGAATTTGTAATATAAAAAAAATTCAGGGAATTCCTTCAGCCCATGTTTTAATAAAAATGATCCAATGTAGTATTATCAGGAATACTGAGAAACTTATATTATGAAATTTTCTATTTAAAACTTCTCATTAAGGTAAGAACTCTTCCTGAACTGATTTAGAACTAAATGAGGTGTTTAAAAATTAGAAGATTTTAAAGTTACTCAATATAAAAATTTAAAAATTGCTATTATTTTAAATTTAAATATTGTATTCCGTGCAAGAAACCTTCAAAAATATGTAGTCTCAAGTAAAAACTGTACGTACTTCAAATAAGTCATCTACATCCTTCCATTCTTTAATAAATCATGTTAAAGCTGTTAAATCATCAAACAAGTTATGTGTCATTGATTTTAACACTTATGTATTTCCCCGCCGGTAAAATTTTAAAATTTGCGGAACGTTAAACTTGTACCTCAAAGAACATCCCATTACTTAGAAAAAAATTTAACTCATAAAATCTAAAATTTAAATATGTGTGTCGGTATTCGTGTGTCCTTTTTTTTTTGTATGAAAATTCTCAGTCATCCGTTTCGTTCAAAAGCTTCTAGCAAGCTTCACTCATGATTTGGAAAAACCGTAAATGCTCTTTACCCCCCCCCTCCCCCAAAATGAAAAAAATCCAAACAAGCAAGCGTTTGCATTTTTATTATTATTATTATTTATTTCCATTATAGCCTCTTTTTTCTATTGATGCTGTCATCAGACAGTGTCAACAGCATGTGTGAGTTTGATGCATTATTTTTTTTAGCTCCTGCTTTTTATAGAGTGTTTATTTCTCATTTCTTCATAAATAAATTATTTGAGTATTTTTCTTTGTTTTTTGAATACTTTCATATTAGATTACCTAATTATTAAATGGAGCCATCAATCTATAATTTCTATTTTCAGTGCTAACACCGAAAGGGTATTTTTATTATTAGATCACTAAATCTCTTATTTTAATTTTAATTTTCCTTTTTATATAATGATATTAATTAGTTTCATTGTTTAGAATTTCTTTTAACTTTAAGAACATTTTTGCGCACGCTTAGAAGGGGCGAAACGTTTTACAACTTGTACCATTTTAATAAATTTAAATATGTACAAGTAAAAATAATTTATTTGCAAAAGACAAATTCATTTTTGTTCACTTTCTTTTTGATGTTAGTTAGACGAAAAGTGTTGGACTTATAATTATTGTAATTTATTAATTCTAAACCGTAAAAACGAGTTATAAACAATTGACAATCATTCGATATATTTGTTATGGTGCGTTTGTGTTTATTTGTTCCCGAATTTACTTTAAATAGAGGAAAGATTAATAGAACTATTATTGTATATCTGGGAAAATAAATTGAATGGAGATTATTATTTCATTTAAAAACAACTGAATTGGGTACAGTTTATTTAGTTAAATGTCAATTAATATAAAATATTCCATACACATACCATTAAAACAATATTAGCACGAAGCCTATGTTGAAAATATTTTGACTTACTTTTTTACTATTATAGCATTCAGGTACAGACTTATTGGAATAATATTTTCTCCAGTAATCTGAAAATTAATTTAATTTGTTTTTTAGTTGACAGAATATCCTTTGTATATTTACACTTGTATTTGTATTCAACTACCTCTAAGTGTTGGAAAGAAATATTAGTCTTTCATAAAAAAAATACTGTACTATTTGTATTGATTGTTACAAATTACTATACAAATTTCTTTAAAAATTAAATCTGACTTAAGTTTGAAAAGTTTTTAACAAATCTATACATACTGTCTGAAAGTTTTAATACTTTAAAAGCCGTTTATTAGAATTACTCAAAAATACACTCCAATTTTTATTTTACTAATCAGTATTTTTTTTTTTTATTAATGTGGTGATTTGAAGCTTAGCTTAGAATGTATTACCGGCGTACCTCTTATTTTTTAACCACAGTCATTTGACGTCTCAGCTGTCTCACAGTCATTGACGTCTCACTAACGAAACTTCTCCCGCAACACCAGGCTCTAGTTTGCAACCATCGTCACTCAGCTACTACGGATAAGCAGCACATAACTTTTGAAATCAATATTGATTAAATTAATATTCAGACAAAGTATGTATATTCTTCTAATAAATTTGCTTTTGAGTTAATTTCATATGCATTGAGCTTTTCAAATATTAAAATTCGTTTTTTACATGAATATAAAATGTAGGTCAGCAATATTCAATTACAAAATTTCGTTATTTACGATATCCGTAATGAAATATGCAATGAAATGCGCTTGCATTACTTTAAGTAAGCAAAAATGACAATGTATATACTTTGGAATAAATATAGCAAGTATCGCAGTTCCAAATTATAATTTAACGACGTCATTGTACTTGTATTATTGTTAGAATTTATTTTCAATACATATGCATCACCTCTAGGATTTTCGTCACATTTGTATCATTTTATCTTAATGCGTCGTTCTTAGCTTTATAGAATGCCTTTAAAATCAATACATTTTTCATTAATAGTAATTCTAAAATTTATTCTATTTTTCCCTATCACCAAGAAATATGAATTTCGCTACATTTTTAAAATGTATCGAAAAATGTCATTATCATATTGTAATATTTCGATTCATAGAATATACCAAAAATAATTTTATTCATTAAAAAAATCTTTAAAGATAATATGAGCATTTTCAATGAAGCTAAATTTCATTCTTCCTTCAAATAAATTAAATTGAATAATAAGAATACAAAAAATGATATTTTATCGAACATCTTGTTTCCCACATACTGCATCTAAATTAGAAATAGTATTCTAATTTGATTTTGAATCTGTAATTCAATACGTATAAGTATATAAAATATTTAGCATTTTTAATTTAAATAAACTACGATAAAAAGTGGTCATACATAGCTTTGGATTAATAGATCCTATCATTATATAAACTGGACAGTTTACAATCATTCCTATAATTAAAAAAAATAGTTCGAAAAAAAATGTATAGAAATTTATTAATTTATTTTTAGATATAAATAGAAAATTTTCGCAATTTCCACAAAGTTTTACTCTACTAATCCGATTAATAAGTATTATTCATGCAAAAAAAAAATATTTGTTTGATTAAATATTGCAACATGAGCTTCACAAAATAGGTTGATATTGACTGTAAAATAAGCTAACACTTGTTATTTTGCCCAACAGATATATAATATTTGGTTAATACGTGTTTTGAGCATATATGATGCCTTTGAAGATTGTCAATTTAGATCAGAACAGGCATGAGTGGTTAATTGATTTTTATGACCAGTCTTCGTGTATGTTTAAGATACATCCTTTGATCAAAAATATGTATACGAAGTGAAACTTATAGAAAATAAAGCAAATTTTTCATCAATTTCTGTGAAATCACTGAATTTGCACCTATGAATCTGTAGAACATGCACATATATCTCAATTATTAATCTTACTTTTGTAAATATAACCCTTAAAAATACTTAATATTGCGAATTGTTCAAAAGCTCATTCGGAAAATAAAGCCTTCTTCAACATAGTGAAAATCTTTTTCCCTAAACAAATATAAAACATACTTGAGCATGTTCCTATGAAAACACACTTCTTCCGTTAAGTTTAGTTAAAATTAATAATCGCGTGAGAACTTAGATAAAAGAGAATTTTTTTTTTACTATACAAACGAAAACAAAATTTAATATTTTTTTCGTATTATATGTACGTTACATTTCATTAATATAATTTTCAAGTTTAAATACATTAAACTAAATCCAGATTCAAAAGTATTCAAATGTATGTGAATTCTTTATCATTTTCATCAAATTTATATGAATAAAAATCCGTTTACTGTTACAAGGTAAAAAGTAAAAATTGGCAGCTTATGAATTTGATTTTTTTTATATAAAATGAAAATATATTTTGATTTTCAGCCAATTTTGTTTATAAACCATTAATTCTAACTAGTTATTTAAAAAACAATATATATATATGCAGTATTCATCCATGCTAGTTGACGCAGTAGTGACTCCTAACTGGGACCACCATTATTAGCTATAACCGTGATTCCTTCTCTCCATGTCTTTGAAAGAGACCCTGTGACTGGTGTGAATATAGTAATGAGCTCTCGCAACACTATGTTAGCCTTTTCGGGTGAGCATGTGGCCCAGAGTTCATTTTAATGGACGATAATGCGAGGTCACATCCAGCTCTTCTGGTCGACGAATTTCTGAAGGGTGAGGATATTCGCCGTAGGATTGGCCAGCCAGGTCTCCAGACCTCAACCCTATAGAGCATGTCTTGAACGCTCTAGGGAGGGTAATTGTAACTTGCAACACCCCTCTCCCACCTCCAAGAACCATCCAGGGCATGAGAAGGGCACTGCTGAACGAGTGGGACCAATTACTACAAGAACTGATAAACTGCCTTACTTCAAGTATGACATAACGTAGCAAAGCCTGTATAGCTGTAAGAGGTGGTGATATCTAACATTGACCCATTTCATTTGTTTATTCTGCAACCTCTGTTTCATGTCTTCCAACTCCAATGAGTGTTACGCATGATCATACGTTTGTAATGCAATTGTTGAAAGGTTATTTGTTTAGTGTTGTATCAAATTTATGTACATATCAAATTTCATTAAAACCGGTCCTGCAGTTCAAGAGATAATCAATCATGTGTGCAAATTGTCTTAATTTCTTACACCAGTGCATGAACTGTGCCTTAATTTCTAGACCGAGGTGATTTGTGTGTCCATCCTTACATGGATGCCTGGCCGCGCACGCGTGTGGTCATTGTTTCAATTTTTACGGAAATTCTTAGAACCAAACAAGTCCTTACTACAATGTACATTTTTATGATTTTGGGTTTGAAGAAATTCTTCAAGAAAATGCTGAAGTAAGCAAACATCTTGTAATTGATGAAGATCTGAGCACGCTATTTGATGAAAACTTTACTTATTATGTGGAAATAGTTCATAATCCTTACAATATGTTTGTTAATTAAAGAACACTTTGATGCATTTGATATATTAATTTTGATGCTTGGTAACTGAAGTTATATCCCCCGTTTCTTGAACGCAAATTTGTTTATAAATATAATTTTGATGTGATTATTTTAAAGATTTTTAATGTGATTATTTGAACAAATACAAATTTATGCTTATTTAATTTTCCACCGATTTCTTTAAACAAAAAGTTATTTTATGGATTGCATATTTTAAGGAATATGAGAACTAATATTTTATTATAGAAATTAGTATTATTTTTGTTATTGAAGAAAAATCATTTTAAATTTGGATATGAATATTTAATTTCTACTAAGTGTTTATTACTAAGCCAATGTTAAAAATGCATATTTGACGATTGAATATTTGTGAGGTGCTTAAAAATATAGAAAAAAGACTACCCTTAGTAGTTTCACAAATTTGCCCAATCTCTTAAAACAGTACGAATAATATTGAAAATTTGCATCGGTTAATCTTTAGCGACAGTTTAAATCGCTCTAGATTACGAAAATTTTCCTTTTTATTCCACACGGTTCTAATTCAATTGAAATGAAACAGATAATCCTTTATGAATATTCTCTTAAAGACTTTACTGCAATATGTATAGTACTAAATTTAGAATTCTTTACTGATTCAGAGATATGTTCTAAAATTATTTTTAAAAATTTGTGGGATCTATCCCTTATACAAATGGAACAATCTAATTTCTACGAAAACGATGACCTTAAACCAACACATTTAAATAAAGATTCTCAACTAACCCTATGCGAAAAAAAATAATCATTCAGTAACGCAAAAATAAAACCACAAGTCTCAAAGACTCATGGTTGAATAATCATCGGGGCAGATAATCTTTGTTAAATGCCGTAATCCCCATGCTTTGTTGAGCTTAACTGATAGAGCTTAAACCGATCCATTATTCGTGTTTAACTAATTAAAAATTAAAAAAATAAGAATTTTAAGAAAATTAAAAGTTACCAATTTCAAATTAAGATATTGCAACCTTGAAAAAATTTATAAAATTGCTGGAGCCAATTGTGTTATCTATCATATAATAATAAATGCAAGCAGAAATCTCAAAGTCTGATTGATGACTTAGCTGAAAATGCTTTTGAATGAACTAAAATTATTTACAAGCATTTAGTTTAAAGGGCATTCATTGTTGATTTAGTAAAGTTTTTTTTAGCCTCGAGTTATTTACATCGCTGAACATTTTATCTCTGATATGGAAGTTATTTTTCCTTTATAGAAAATAACAAATCCAATTCATTAGGTATTTTTTATTAAAAAATGTTTGTCAGGTCCATTTTTGATATTAATTCGAACTAATCAAGGCATTACTAATTGGAATCAAATGAAGCAACATTTATTAGCATAATTTTGGCATGAAATGAATAGCATTAAATTGCATCAATTGTTGGAATCCTGACGTATGAAACTCTCTGAAACTTTTCACGAATAATTTTTAGTTATGCGAAATATAGCCCATAAGACTGTATCTATACGTGATCGCTCATTGAGCATACTATCAACGGGATCTATGATTCATCTAACAATACAATTATTTTGTATGCTTCCAATTTAATTCCTGAATTGAAAGAAAAACTCAGCATTTTTGAGAAACTGCTTACTGTTTCAAAAGTTGTTCAGCAAAACAATGAAAAAAAATTAATAATCCCACTCGAAAAAAGTAATTTGAAAAAAAAATTATACTCCAAAATCACAGTTTGTTATTCTTGTGGTTTAAAAGGACATATAAGGGAACCTAATGAGCCAATAAACCACACAGGAGTCAATGTTATGGTTGCAATAATTTAGGCCTTGTACAGCTGATTGCCCTCCAAATCAAAGCAATTCATCATTTAATCACATATTTTATGACCCTTCTCCTGTTCACTCTATTTTACAATCATCTGCACAATATTCTACAAATAATATGCATAGTGAAATTTTACTTAAATGCACTAAATTAACTGTTCTTTTTGACACTGGTTCGCAAGCTACTATAATAAATAAGGAAGCATATCTAACAATTGCTTCCCCTTTCTCAGATCACTTTTTACGGTATTGGTAAAGATAAATTTCAAAGCGTTAGTTCCTTTCAGGACAACATTACCATTCAAAATTATATTCTACCCACAACAATCAATGTTCTTAATGAAGATGCATTTCCCCTTCATGTGATTACCGGCCTTGAGCTTTTACAACAAACTCAGTCTGTATTTGATAAAAATGGCATACGCCTATGCGGCAAAATTGATGATGACCTATTTATAAATATTGCTAATGTTTGTGATGAAGCCATTTTTGGAGTTAATCGTCCTTTTATTGTAAATAAAGAGAATTGTGAAGAAGCAAAATATTATGAAAATTTTAAATTAAAGGAAGCAAAAGAGCTAGTGGAAGGAATCGATTGTTTGAAAAAATTATAAGTTCCAAAAAAGAAGTCCTAGACTGCAATCCCAAGTCATTTATGATCTCTTCTGAAGAACTAAACATTAAAGACGACGAAATAGCACAACTTGCAGCTTATATGAAGACGCCGGAGGGAAAGCTTCAAATCTTAGAAAGAACAGATGCAAGTCCCAAAATTTCATAAATTATGAGCCATAAACCTAATGTAAATATAGTTTCCAAAAGCTCAATTAGATCCAAAAGAACAAAAAGTTGAGACTATTAAGAACCATTGTAAAGAGCTGCGCAAGATTTCAATAAATAAATGAGGAAAAATATATATAATGTACTAGAAAAGATCAAGAAAAACATATGACAATAATAAAGACGATTTAAACCAGCTACTGACCCTATGGAAATGTGTAGTGGCGTCTCTTGATTGCATAACCCTCTGCATTTGACAAAAACATCCTATCTTTTTTTTCTAATTTTTGCACATTTGCTTAACCTGTTTCATTTTTTTTGTTCCTTTCAGTTTCCTCTTCACATATGAGCCTAATTATAAGGCTGATGACAAATTTTACGGACAAACGGTCCGGTTTCAGTAACCGTCAACACCAGCAGTGTCCTAACTGCAGCCAATATTATAAATTCTAACCGGGAGTTATGCAGACATGTTGGGCACAGAGAGCTAAAGGAGGACGCAGGTTGTGGACATTTTAAATGGTAATCCTCTAATCTATGTTAAGAGCAACAACCACCCTCTTTTTGATTCATTTTATTTTCGTAAACATCTTGCGCCCTCATGATTTTTATTCCTTATTAAATGCTTGTAAATATAAACTGTGCATTCACTTTCAACCTTAAGTGAGGTGTGAACTTCCCTTTACACACACACACATGTATATATATATATATATATATATATATATATATGTAACGTCATCACCATCACATCCAGCAAGACAGCCCCTCCGGTTCCAGTCCCTTTCTTTGAAGTTTCCCCCACATTGACCTCTTATTCACCTTCATTTTCCAAGTTTTCCCATTAACAATCCTAAGGTCTGATTCCAATGAGTCTGTCCATCTCAGTCTTGACCTTCTACGCTTCCGAATCTAAGTGAATTTTTACTGCATTGTCTCTTTGATAATATTATCATCTTGTATTCAAATTATACGTACCAATCAATTCATTATATTCATTTTTATCGGTTTAATTATGTCAGGTTGCTTGTAAATTCTAAATAATTCAAAATTGTAGCTTTTTCTCCAGCTATAGTTTTCGTTTACATCTCCAAGTATACTTGTAAATATTTTTGTCTGAAAGGGCTGATTTTCTTCCAGGTTTGTTATGGTTGTAGTCTCAGATGCATATTTCAGAACTGGTCTAGTAACAAATATGTTATTCTTTGCAAAATTTAGATTTTAAAAAATACCTCAATCCAAAAGAACCTTATTTGCCATGTAAAATCAATTATAGGTTTCTTGAGTGATATTCTCTTATATATATATATATTTAAAATAATAATTATTATCCTCAAATTAAAGGATTGTTGTGCTGAATGTATTAGTAATGTACTTTGACTATAAAACTACAGTATAATACCTTTTTTATAAATACTGTATACTATCAAGATAAATATTAAATTTTGTATATATTTTACTTTTAATCAACAGATATTTTGAATGAGTTAATTTTTAATATGCTGAGTACAATTTTTTATTTCTCCACTCTAATATAAAAATTGGAACAGATTAAAAAATATATTTAATTAAATTAAATATTTATTTCCACAGTCAACCATTTCTAAAATAGCATTATATTTCTCTATAAGCTTCTTTTCAATAAATTAAGAACTTTTTATAATCTTTTATTTTTAACGTTTCAGTACTCTAGCTCCATCCACCTTAGGGTTTGCAGCCTCGAGATCCCGGTGTTTTTTTTTTTTGAAATCCCAGGATCCCGGGATTTAATTTTTGTTTGAATTATATTTTGAAAGTTTTTTTCAAAGTATTGTGAATCTGGTATTACATTTAATGTATCTTATTTACTTTTTCTATTGAATACTTTTAATGTCAGTTTTCTTACGTGTTGAACCTTGAAAGGTTTGAGGTGGGTGTGTATGTTACCCGTGAAATTTAATATTTGTTTTCTTTTAATTTCTTCTGTAACTTTCTCCCCATCGCGAGGGGTCACAAAACGGACAATTCTCCCATCCTCAGGATGTCCGGTGTCAGCTAACTTGGACAGAGGCAATAAGAATTTTTGGAAGATATTTAGTAGGATTTTTAGCCCCGGGATTCCTGAATTCCGAATACCCGAGATCCTAGTCTTTTCCAATAACGAAATCTCGTGATTTAATTTTTTACTCAATTTTATGAATCCGAAAAAAAAATTTCTCATATAAATTTTCTAACAATTTATTCCTTTAAAAAATTATATTTTTTTATGAAATATGTAAGTAGAATTTTTTTATACAATTATAAGTGTGCTATAGGTAAAAAAAAACATATATGCACAGTTCTCATTTCCCATATTGGAGGATGCTGCTAAGATCTAAGTAGCTCACTACAATATTTGTACAATAATATAAGCAGCATTTCAACAATAGATTTTGTCACAGTTCCTTCTTCAATTAAATGCCGTTAAACAATAGCGGACCTGTTTGGAAGACTTGAGGCACTTCAAATCCCATTGCATTACTAACAGCTCATGCAACTGGATCTTCAATTTCAAATGAGGTAACACTTGAAATTGATTCACATTCTGATTCAGTAACTGGATCAATTTATATACAAAAACTATTAAGTGTAGCAGAAGAACTAAATAAAGTTATCTAAGAGGTATATGCACCAATGCAGTCTTTTAGATTTGATACACTATCATCAAAAATTCAAAAAGAAATGCCTGTTATTTGAAAATGAAGGGAGATGTGGTGACTTTCTGAAAAGAACATACTCCTATTTAATGACGATAATACCTACTAGTAAAGAATTAGAACGAGCATTTTCTTCGGCAGGACAATGTGTAACAAAAATAAGCAGCCGTTTCAAAAATGAAACGCTGGAGGAGCTGCGTTTTTATCAGCTTATTTACAGAAACACAAGAAATGAAGAAATGCTTTTTTTTAAAAAAATAATTATTATGTACTATATTTTTATTTGTTTTTTATGATGAATTATTTTTTCATTTGTTTCATTAAAATAATATTAAATCAATTTTTAATTAATATTTTCAATTTTATTATGTAATTTAAACTAAGCTAAAATGTAAGTACTTGTAATAAATTGATCAATTCTAATCCCGGTACCAATCAAAGGATTTGGATAATGTAATCCCAAAATCTCAGCATTAAAAATATGACACGGGATTACAAACCCTAATCCACGTAAGTTTATTATGCCCTTCATTCAGTGGGGAGTGCTCCAC
This sequence comes from Trichonephila clavata, assembly GCA_019973975.1. Taxonomy (NCBI): domain Eukaryota; kingdom Metazoa; phylum Arthropoda; class Arachnida; order Araneae; family Nephilidae; genus Trichonephila; species Trichonephila clavata. Next base: position 80,696 of record BMAO01022502.1, read on the forward strand.
AGTTTGAGAAAAATTGATTTAGATACAGATAGACAACTTTTAATTATTCTTATCTGAACTTATAAGAAACCAATTACAATATTAAGTCTGCAAACATTTTAGTTAAAAGTTGAAAATAACTTGCTGAAATATATTATCTTTGATAAAGATTCTTTTGAGTTTAACACCATAAAAATGCCATTCTGGAATAGCAACCATCATACCTGTGTTTTTAGAAATATTATGCAAATAAGAAAAAGAAATAGTTGTTTATTTTTGACAATATATTAAAAGTTAATAGATAAAATATTCTATCAAAATTATCTTAATTACAAGTACCCAGCTATAAATTCTTTTTTAAATATATTTCCAAAAAAAAATGTACTCCTTCAAACTTTTATTTCTATTTTAAATCTACCATACATTTTGCTTAGTTACAAAAAAGTTATCTAGATGGTGCCTCAGTTTTTCAGTTCCTCGCAAGATTAATGTTTTATCAAAACATTTTCTCGTAGTAGTGTCCAAAAAGTTCTAAAATTTTGGTTAGGAAATGTTAAGGTATGGTTTTTTAAACTTTATTTGAAATTTTCTTTAAAGACATATCTCCTTGACAGTAAAATCCTATTTATATTTTTCATTCAATCTTTTATGTTTGATTGGTTATCTGTTTATTTCAAGTGTAGTCGTAAAATTAATTTTCAATAAAGTGATATTTTGTATTATTATGATGAAACTTTCTGTTGAAGGAGAAAATTACGATACTACAAAGCAATGATTGTCCCTATATCCCTGTCGTAAATCATTGACAGCTTTAAAAATCATAATAGTTATTAATTTTATTCCAATGACACTTTCTCTTTATTTTCAATAGTTCCATGCTTTAGGTTCCTGGTGTTTTCTCTAATAGTTTAGCTCTTATTTTGGGGGGGGGGAGAATTTATTAGCTATACATTTTTTTTATTATATGTATCCTTCCAACCATATATATTTTTTCTAAGCCACACATACGTTCGATTGTCATTGCTTAACTAATTGTGATATCTTACATACCATTCAGGAAACTAGAAAGAGAAAATTTATATCGGCTGGGAATACTTTTTGTTTTCGTCCTTATTGATATACTGTTCCAAGTTATCCCAAGTAAGTTCAATGTAACTGTCATTTACAATACTTTATAACTCAACTCCTAGAGGATGGCCAGAAAAACTCGAGTTAATAACCTAATGAAAAAACTGTCAGTGCCATCTAATCTGCCAAACAATCACTAAGTAGTCTTCAGGGCATAGAGAAGCCCTTGGGATACAGATTTTTATTAATGACGTTCCATGCCTTGTGAGTGACTGGTTAGAACACAAGGTCAGACTGCGTACAACTGAAAAAGCTGATAGTGCGACGTACATTATTATGTTTTATGTTTTTCTGGTAATCTACTAAGAACTAATGGGTTAGCAATGTTGAAGTGTTAAATTGTTTTATGCAGTGCTGTAACGAATTTATCCATTATTGGACAGATTGAACTGTCTACATTTCCCACTATTTGTAAAAGCATTTATTTTCAGCTAGTTGCAACATCCTTTAAAATTTTTATCTAATATGTTTGATTTTATCATGTTCTTAATGGAATTTCTTATTCGAATACTATACGCGCGCACGTGTGTGTAACATAAATAATACGGATTTTTTTTTTAAATCTTATATTTTTTTTTAAAAAATAGGCTTGAAATTTTGATTAAATTTATCCCTGGCTTTTAAATAAAATGTGGATGCAGGTATATCTCAATTATTCAAAAGTTTCATCTATAAATGGATGTTTAAACAAGTTTTATCTTCTGCAGAAGAAATAAAACAGAACAGAAAAATAATATCCAAAGTAATGAATAATTTTGAATTGGGCAAAGAAATGTGTGAATTATGTTTATTACTTCATAAAATGTACCCACAAATCTGAAGATTTAGGTACAATATCACGAAAGGGTATTTATAATATTTCTCTCCCTGGTATTCTGATCTAAAATAGTATATTTATTCACATATTTTGAAAGGAAAATAAATATGCAAAAAAGGACCTTTTTCAGCTGTCTTTACATAAAGCTGATTTTGCTTTTACAGATCGTAGTTAAATCTAAGAAGAATTCATAAAAAATGTTTTTCAGTATAGAAAATTTTTAAAAACTTTTTACGATACAATTGGACATTTTTTAAGTACTCGTTACAGTTATTCTCTTCACAATTTATAACAAGAGAATGTAATAATTTTTAAAAAATTAAATAGTTGAAATTCTCGATATGAAATAATAGATACAATTTTAAAAAGTACAAATTTTTTAACTTACAAAAGTAAACAAATTGTTATAATTAATTGAGAAATGGATATTTTAATGGGACTTTGCTAGTCTTCGAACCTATTAGTTGTTTAAAGCCAGATTTTCAATGATACCTCCCCCCCCCCATAATGATCTTTTCCATACTTCAAGTCTTGTAAAAATACTTATAATTTAAAAGAATCAAAAATGAGCACTTAGAACACTGGTACATATTTTTCTTTTCATTATAATGATAATTTATTTTTAGAATTATAATTTTAAGCTTACAATTAATGATTTAAGAATGCAACTTTATTGCATAGTATTGTAAACGTTAGATAAATTTTATTGGTTAGAAGCTGTTGCTCATTATCGCCAAATATTCGAATTATCGTAACTAAAAAAAGCATATTTTACAATAAATTTTATATAGAACGATTGGAAAAAAATTATTTGTACAAAACTAGTTTTATGAATTAATAACGTATACAAAGCTTTCTCTGCGATAATATTTGTAAATATTTTAACACAATCAACAATATTTCCAATTACTGAATTCCTTGAAAAAAGTAATTTCCAGTCATGAATCCAAAGCTCTCAAGAATTATAAACTTAATGCGCTAAATTAAATATTAAAGAATGATGGAGAAATGATGCGGTTTATTATAAGCAACAAGACACAAACTAGTACAATCTTGTACTTCAAGAATAAAAAAGGAAACATTCATTGATTTCCCAAAAGTCCAATTCAGAGTTTTCGTAATAGCTTCTAAATTTTTTAGAGCAAGGAGCATTTTCTATTACGACCAATAAAAGTATGTTGCTGAATCTGGAACTTGGATTTTTGCAACCACAGAGATTTATTAAGCTTTCCTTAGGTTCCAACTTTGTAGGTTTCGTTTTGCTACTTTTTGAAAGAATTCTTTTTACGTATCGCCATTTTGTACGTCCATGAAAAATAGTTTTTTTTCTGTATTGAAAAGCTTACCTTTCCTTTGATATTTTGTGTATTTAAGAAAAAATATATTAAAAGTACAATAATTTCTATGGCTTAAAATAAAATGATTTTTTTATAATTATTTGAACGTTTATATTCTACTATACTTTGCTGTACAATTTTAAGATATATTAGCATTGTAGTTTCTCCTGCGGATTTCAATATTAATACTATATAAATATGTGAATCACACCAAATCACTATCAATAAGGAATACAGTAAACCAGGAGTTCTTAAACCGTGCCTGCGAACGCCAATGTGACCGCGAGGCTATTTTTGCGCGCCCGCGACTATACGTGACTGAAAGGTCGCTTTCAAGAATGAACACAATGAAATCAACAGTCAGATCTCGACTTACCAATAGCAAAATCAATGATGCAATAAAATTAGAAATATTGTCTTATACGCCTGTTTTTGGGAAATTAAGGGATGATATGCAATACCGAAAATCGCATTAAAATTAACTATTTTTAGTTTTTCTTATTTTTTTAGAGACAATATTTTTTATGATGTTTATGATCGAAATAAAATAAATAAATATTAAGAGAAACGTATGCCTTTTTTTAACTACGCCCACTAGCAATTTCCTGTTTGTCATATGTGCCCAGACGGGAAATAAGGTTACGAATCCTTGCTTTAAGCTATACAGTTACATATAATGGCGAAAAGTTATGGTATCTTTAAATAAAAAGACAAAATTTAAAAAAAAAATATTGACACACAGAAGGAAAAAAAAATCTTTCCGTTTAAACATTAATTTGTAACTAAAGAAAAGTTAATTTTAATGATTTCCTTTATTTGAAAAAAAAAGACTAATGCCTTTAATTTTGAAAATTAAATATATATAAGATAGGTTTTATAGTAAAATTAGCATTAATATTTTTTATGCAATGTGGATATTTTCAACATTTTTTCTTATAAGGGATAAACGACTATTACAAATTTTAAATATAAAAACTGAGGATATTTATAACAATCCTAAAATAACTTTAAAATAAATGGTTTAGTTAAAATATTCATTTATACACATTTTATATTTTCATTAAGAAACTTATGCTTTGAGATTAAATTTTTTTACATGAAATTCAGACAAAAATAGCGGAAAAATTATTGACTTGTAAAATAATCTTTATTTATTTGAATGCAAAACTACTTTTTTTTATGAAAACATGAAGTACTATGAAAATATTTGCATGTAATTGAAATTAAATTTAAAAAACAAAAATCAAAAGAAATTACATTAATTCATTTAAAGAAGTATTAAATAATATGTCATAAAAGCCTAAAAAAAGATTTATTATTATAAACGGATTTTTCTCTGTTCTATCGGAACAACCTGAATTAAAGCTTCGACGGGAGAAATTAAATATCTGACTTAAGGAAGGATATATATTTTATTTATTCTTTTTCTACTTCTTATATATTCTAGTACTATAAAATCTTAAAATAACACAAATGGGAAAATATAGTATAAAATTCTAATCTTATAAAATAATAAAGAAAAATAAATTTTATTTCATAATTACTTTTATTTCAATTTTTCATTTAATGTGTATAAATAATACAATTTAGATTTGCATTGACGTGTGAATTTACCAAAAATAAAAATTGCTTAAAATTTTGAAGTTCTCGTCAACAAAAAGTTTTTCTTACATTTATCATCTAATAGAGAACTGAGTTATAATAATAAGGAATGTTTCATAAATAGCTTAATAAACATATGGCAATCTTATTTTTGCCTACTTCAATTTTTTAATCCAAGAACCCAAATTAATTCGAACAATTCTATATAACTGAATCGACAGAATCGCTCATAACTCTGGAATGAAAAGTAAACAAAGAAGCTAAGGGAGCGAAAATTGCAGGTAAAAAGGAATGGCAAAACCAACAGACGACCAATTATGATCCGTTTCGGAAAAGTATGCGTGTAGTATTTAGTGACTGCAAAGTTACAATTTTTGATTTTATAAATTCTAAAATTAAAGGGGATTTATAATTTTCTTAAGGAATGCAACATCAACATGCGTTACGGTAAGTCATATTATTTTTTTAGCTATTAATAAAACGTTTCTTTAATATGGAGTATATGATTGAGATGCTTTTTAAGCAAAATATACTCAAGTTTATTTTATGAAATTTTCAATATACTCTACAAAAAGGCTTATTACGAAATAATCAAAAATTAAATATAAAACACATTTCAGTTTTCAACTTGTATAAATATTTATGCTTTGCTTTGAAATTTAAATAGTATCTGTTACAAAAATTTGCTTCCTAAGCTTGAATTGTATTTTAAAAAAATGCTATAAGGCAGCCAATAAGTTTTTTCAATTCAAATATTATAAAAGATGAATTCTATTACTGATTTCAATGTGTATGTTTTAGCATTTAAAAATGATACTGTAAACTAATAATTCTGAATGAATTCTAGGTTTATAAAACTTTGCTGCACAAGTGAAAATCAACATAAATACGAAGGGAAGTCAAAAAGTAATGGGGTTATTGCAATTTCCCTTCACAAGGTTTAGTAAAAGCGGTAGTATCCAACATTCATTGAGAGATTGTCAGCAATTCTTCTACACAACGAATCACTCATCTTCCCTCGCAATCGTTAGAATGTAGCACAACATTCAACATGACCTTTGTCCATCTGTACCAATTAGGGAAAAGGGACAGTGATTCACTTTTTGTTTGAAAAAAGTGCGACATCTGAATATATTTGCGGAAAATATTTGTGGAACACGCACACAAAAGTGCAGTATATGTTTGGCGACAGCTGTCTATCACAAAGCAATGTCTACGAATGGATATAATGCGTTAAACATGAAATAAATTATTTATGTGACGTTGAAAGATTCGGCAATCCATTGCCTTCAATCATTGATGACAACGTGTAAGTCGTTGATGGTATAGCAAAGGAAAGGTGTAAGGGTGAAGAGGATGAGTATCCAACACTAGTATCACACCTTACGCAAACAAAAAACGAATCATTGCCTTCACTCATTCCTTGGTGCAGATCCACAATGTAGCTACCATGTTGAGAAAGATCTACTACACTTCAACGACTTAGAGAGAAGGTGAGAGATACGATTTACATAAGCGTTGTTGACTACTCCTCATTCAGCTCTAGAAACTAGCGCTGTTAGCAAATCTTGAAAACACAGAAGTTGCAAAATTCCCTATTTACTTTTTCTCTTTCCCTCGTAAAAGAAAATTTCAGAATTAAGACTGAAAGCTTTAAGTAAGAAACCTGTATATTAAGCTTAAATGGAAGATCAATTGTTACCGAGAATTTTTTTTTCGAAAACACGCCATTATTTCTTTAAAAGGGCACTTGGGGATATTTTCTCCAAGAAGTTAAACTATTTGTGAAATTATGAGATACAAAGTCTTATAAACTTTGCTATTGCTCCTGAAAAATGATTTTTCTTAATCAAGAAACTAAAGAATAAGAATATTTAGTTTTTACTATTAGAGTTGATTTCATTCTTACTAAAAATAGTTTCGTAAAACAAATTCGTGAAATTAATTGTATGTAACTGATAAAAAATAACGGATTTGGACAGTTATATAGAAATTTTTAATTTTAAAATCACTATATATACATATATATATAAGCCAATGTCCTCTAGAATATTGAAATATACTTCCTAGAATATTTAATTTTAGTACAAACAACTCAGTTTCTCATACAATTTTAAATAAGGTTGTAGTTTTTGAAATATATATCTAGGATTGCTTATAATAAAACTGTAACTAGAGTTAGCATTTTTAAGTGATTAGTTAGCATACATTTTAATAATTTTAATATGAATAAAACTTTATTTTTCCCTCATTACCTTATTGAGCTTTAATCACTTTTAAAATGGGGCAGATAAAATGGCATAGAATATTTATATATTTGAAATATTAATTAGAAACACTTTTATCAACAATTAATATATATAGTTAAGTAGAAAATTATCCTTCATTTATTTCAAATTACTTTACTGAAAGATAAATAATATTTATTGTATATTTAGGTAGATTATTGAGTAAAAACAAAGTCTATTTATGAAGCTCCTACTTTCAAAATACTAATTGATTCACAATATGAACCATTTAAATGAATAAGTGTATTTTTTTAAATACTCCTTTTCATAAATTGAATTTTACTAATTGCGATTTTAATATATATTTTGTTTACATCAGTAAAATCATAAAAGTGTAATAAAATAGATATTGTGTATCACATACACATGAGACAGAAATTTCTTTACCTAAAACTATATTTCCCTTAATTGAATATATTATTATAGCGAATACTCTTTTCACTACATGTGTTGATTCTTTTGTTATACATTAAATTTTTAAGCGTGCATGTCCTTAATAAAGTTTCAAACAAGGGTGGAGTGATTGTTTTTTTTTCATTTGTTAAAAAAAAGTGATGAATTATTTGCTATTAATGTTATAAACTATCTTACTTAATATTAGTACATTATAATAAAATGCTAGAAATAGAATGTTTTTATCTTTTCTTCCTTTACAAAAAAAAAAAACGGTCTTTTTGCTTAAGCTATAAGTTTTGTTTTGTTTTTGTATCCAATCTAATATTTTTTTATAAGTTTTTATTTACTAGTCTCTCATACTGTAGAAATTAAAATGCGTAATAATTTCGAAGTATAAAGTTCAGTATCAAAGTTGCTTTATCCATTAAAAATGAAAGGTAACACGTAAAACAGAAAATTAAAAAAGCAAATTTCCAACGTGAAGCATTTGATATCCTTCCAATTCAATGTTTAACACGACAGAAAAGACAAACAATTCCCTTGAAAGTATATTTAAATTCAAAGGCTTTTGCAAAGTACCATTATTTGCCAAAACGAGCACTTTCAGCACAATAACCGATTGAGGCTCCCTCCAAACAATGCGCTACAAACAGCTCTGCAATGTTAGTTAGCTCCAAAATGCAGCTGCGAAACTCATTCATTTTAAGGCAGAGGATCGGAAACATTTATCACTAACCGTACAAAAGAATGCGTTCTTTTTTTTTTCTATTTTCCGTTCCAGATAAACCTTTATCTTACTGGAGTACTTTTAAAAAAATCGCTTTTTGTTTGTGTTTTTGGTTTAGTCTGTTTCAAGAGACTTTAAAAGCTGTTATTTTTCGTCGTTCTCTACTATCTCCCTGACATTTTTCTGCTGAGAACTGCTCCCGAAGGCTAGACATAAATCATTATATCTTATCTTTATTCTTATATTCATATAGTTGTGCCTTTAAATAAGTTAATTAACATAGCGTCTTCGTATTTGACTGTTATTTGAATTTGGAAGAGAGATAAGAAGGCATGCAGAAGAAAAGAGTATCCTTTATATAACAGGATTCATGAGCACTTATTTACATATGTTATATGAAATGAATTAGTAATATTTATTTAAAAATATAATATAATGTTTATAGAAAATATTTAAATTATGACAAATGTAGAACAATACGAATTGTGTTTAAAGACATAAAAATAAATCTTAGATAACGTTAAATTTTTTGTGTATAATTATAGTTCATTTCTCATTGGTATTTATTTAAATTTCTAACTTAAATTGTATAATTGTTGAATTTTCTCTTCAATGCTTACTAAGAATTTGTATTCGGGTTTGTTATATTGTTTAGTAGTTACACGAATTATATATAGAACTAAAAAAACTGTTTCATTGTATTATTTTTATGTACCTATTATCAGACGCTATTATTTTAATTTTATTATCAGATAAATATAATATAGCTTTAAGAACAAAACGGTGCATTTCAGTACTAACACTTGAGGGTAATTTATTTCATAATTTAGTTTCCCCCACCCTGCTTTTGAATACTTAATTACCTACATTCATTAACTCATAGTTTGAAAATCATAATTTTTCAATAAAAGATAATTTATGGAAATTTGGAAAGTAAACGAAATGTTTATGAAAAAATTAATTTAATCAATCAATAGTAATATTGTATGTCTGAGAACCTTATATTAATATGTAGATGTATGACAATTCTTACTATTATATATGGCAGTAAAATCTTAGTAATATCGATAAGGAACAACGCTATTTTTGAAACTGAAAAAAAAAATATATGAATTATTTTATCCAGTGTCTCCAACTAAAAGTAAGAGGTAAACTTTAAAAGAAAGAACTAACTTAATTTCAACCACAATAAAATATCAGAATAAACTAAAATAGTAAATCAATTATTTCGTTTAAATTTAAGTACATTAAACACTATTTATAGCTATGTTACAAACAGTGTGTGCGTCCCATCATTTTTTTCCAACAATAAATTATTGTGCTCCTGTTCCTTAGTATGTTTCTCTATCTGTATATATATATATATATATATATATATACTCAATAGCCAAAACATTATGACCACCTCTCAATAACGAGTTGGCCCACTTTTGGGACACAACACAGCTTCAACCCGCCTTGGCATGGATGCCACAAATTCTTGGTAGATGGCCGGAGACAGATTCTACCAGATGTTTAAGCAACGGTCAAGCAAATCCGAGATATTGCGAATTGGTGGTCTTTGAACTCTGAGCTGCCGTCCCATGACATCCCAAATGTGTTCTATCAAATTGAGATCCGGTGAGTTAGGCAGCAAGGACATTAACTGGAATTCAGCATCATGTTCCTGGAACACCTCCAACACAATTTTAGCCTTGTGACACGGGGCCTTGTCCTGTTAGAACATTCCATTTCCAGCTGGAAAAACAAAGGCAATGTAAGGGTGCAACTGGTCTGCAATGATGTTCAGATACCCTGTAGCATTCATGGTCTGCTCTACCACAACCACGGGTCCCAGAGACGCCCAAAAGAACGTCCACCAAAGCATAATACCAACACCACCGGCCTGTGTATGTCCTACTGTTTATTGAGGGAGCAACTGTTCGCCTGGAAGACCGCGTATCCTGACACGGCCATCGGCGTGATGAATGACAAACCGTGATTCATCTGACTAGGCACTCTCTCCCACTGATCCATGGACCAGCCGCGATGTTCCCGGGCCCAGCGCAGGCTCAGTTGGCGATGACGCTTGGTCAGCAAAGGCACACGAGTGGGACGTTTGCTGCGTAGCCCCGTATCCAACAATGTCCGCTGAACAGTGTGCTCCAACTCTATTCTATTTGGTCCTGCATTGTATTGGGCTGTCAGTTTAGCAACTGTCTGGCTCCAGTTTTGCTTCACCATGCGAGACAGTCTCCGACGTCCTATTTATTTGATCGCGTGTGGGCGCCTAACACCATGTCGTCTACTGTTGTTTTCACTGTCATTTATCTACTTTGCATAAGTGCTAACAATTATAGATCACGAACAACCCACGAGTCGTGCAGTTTCGGAAATACTTGTTCCGAGCCTTCGACCCATTACAATCTGCCCTCTATCAAAGTCGCTTAGATCCGCTGCCTTTCCCATCACACGTAGAATAAGTGAAAGAGAATGATTCTTTAGACTCCCCTGCAGCAGTTAAATACCACTTCCACCTGATCACTTGCCTTCCACGTCATCAAGGCGATTTCATTGCGAAATGTAGGGGTGGTCATAATGTTTTGACTCTTGAGTGTATATATAAAACATGACTTTGAATACTTCTAAGTAGTCGTGTTTGAGATGGATAGAAACAATGAAAAATTCAGCCGTTCCTTATATAACACTTTATTTCAAGGATCAGAAAATCGTTCTGTACCTCAAGCCTTGACTAGAATTGAGTCCTGTTTCAAGCGTCAATCAGGAGAGAGAGCCGTTCACCCACATGTTTGACGTAAGTAAGCCGAAGTTAAAGTCAAAGTTCTTAAGTTTACCCCAACTATATATAAAGGGCTGGAGATTCATCATATTTATATGTATATGTGTGTGTGTGTGTAAAAAACACATACAAAGTTTTTGTCTCGGTTTTTAAGGGTAAGCATTTAAAATAAATTTATAAAACGGGGATAAAAAGAGGAGGGAAATGAAATTCCATAGCTTATCCAGAATTTACTTTGATAAACAATTTCATTCAACTTAAATGTATTTTATAAAATTCAG
>BMAO01022503.1:0-19088 GCA_019973975.1 Trichonephila clavata
TTAATTTTGTAAAATAGTTACAATACCTAATTTTTCTCTCACTACAATAGTTTCTTCTAGGATATAATTCTTCAATAGCTAAACTTCTTAGCTCGGAAATAATATTTAATAGTTATTTCGGATTAAATTAAACTATTTAATTTAAATATTTAATTAATTTTAAGAGGAAATAACATTTAATATAACCCATTTATTAAGGAACCTAGGCATTTAGTGACGCATTATACCGTAACAAGTGGTCAACCTGCCTCTGTAAAAGTTCGCTTCCTAGCACCTGACAAGCTTAAGTTAGCGAAAAAAGAATTTGAGTTTATGCTGGAACAAGGGATTTGCCAACCTTCTAATAGTCCGTGAACAAGCCCATTACATCTAGTATGGAAGAAAAACAGGGGATTGGAGATCTTGTGGGGATTACCGAGCTTTGAATGCCGAACGCAACAAGATAGCTATCCCATTCCTCACCTGCATGACATTATTCATTATTTACACGGATGCACTATGTTTTCAGCTCTCGATTTAGAAAGATACCAGTTGAACCATCTGATATAAGAAAAACCGTCATCTGCACATCTTCCGGTTTATATGAGTTAACCAGAATGACTTATGGATTGTGCAAGGCAGCTCAAACTTTTATGCGGTTTCTTCATTCCGTACTTCGGGGCTTAGATTTTTGCTTGAGGTATATTGATCATATCCTTGTTGCGTTAAAGAATGAAGCCCATCATATAAGTCATCTTAGACAAGTTTTTCACCGTTTTCAGGATGTGGGCTTCGTTATAAAGGTTGCGAAATGCCAATTATTTCAAACTGAAATTGATTTCTTAGGTCATCATATTTCTGTCAATGGCATTGAGGCATCGAGGAAAGAATAAAAGTAATCAAAGATTTCGAGCTTCCTGGGACTGTAAAGGACTTGTGAAGATACTTAGGAGTTATCAACTTCTACCATCGGTTTATTCTTAATGCTGCAGAAAATCAAGCCATTCTAAACAACTATTTGAAAGGACAGAAATGTAATGACAACAACAGAATTCATTGGATAGAAGAGTCAATTAAAGCATTCGAAAATAGCAAGCAGCAACTATGTAAAACGACAGTGCTCGTTCACCCATCAGAAGAGGCACATATTTTCCTTAATAATTGATGCATCTGATAATGGCATTGGGGACGTGCTGCAACAATTAGAACATGGAGTCTGGAAACTCCTTAGTTTCTTTTCAAGGAAATTAACTGATGCCCAAAAAAGGTATAGCACTTAGGACAAAGAGCTGATGGCTGCATATTCTTCTGTAAAATATTTTTAACATTTTTTGGAAGGTAGAAATTTCACAATCATCACCAATCATAAGACTTTAATTTATGCATTTCTCCAGAAACTGGATAAAGCAACAAAGACATCTGGCCTCGTCAAAAAGACATCTGGAATATATTGCCCAATTTACTGCCAACGTTCAGCACGTATCTGGAAAAGACAACATCATTGCCGATGCACTGTTTCGTTGAAACGAGTTTAAATACCTTCTACCCTGTGACCCAGCTAAAGGTGTGGAAGGAAACTAAAGGATCATACGACATGATTAATTCCAATTATTTTATTTATCACTGTAAGCAACTCAAACACAAATAACACTATAAATAACATCATTCAATTCAGTAATAGAGCACACGAGAGAGACGAGATTCGCGTTTGGGGAGAATATGTTCAGTAATGCAACTCTTCCTTTAATATTACTTTACACACAGCTTAAATATTTAATGTCTTCACTACTACTTTAACATTCTAAACATTAACTTAATATAAAGTTGACAGTACCTGACTTTAGGCAGTCTTCCAATCAATTGCAATTAGACTCTTAACACTTCTTGGTTAGCTAAACTAATCACTTTCTTATTTTTTGTTTACCAATTCTCATCACTGCCAATTTACTAACTATTCATTATTCACTTCACTTCTAATCTACTCATAATTCACTTCAAATCTACTCACAGTTCAATAACTCTCAAACTCGCGAAGAAGGAATATATGTATATATTAAACTTAATTTGCATATCACGTTTTCTTCTTTTAGGAGAAGATTGGTTAAAATTGCTGGTCCAAAAGAATACCCATAAGGAATTGTTAGTTGAAGGTCGCGTATAGATGAATTGCATATTCAACCAACAATTGATTACGAAGACATAGCAAGAGCACAGGAAATGGACGAGGAGTTAAAGGAGATTTTTTCTTCCCATAAATCTTCTCTAAAATTTAAAAAAAAAATCCTGTATTTGGTATATTCTGCGACTGCTCTGCAGAGAAAACGGGGCCTTATATATATCCCAGAAACATTCCGGAGAATTGTGTTCAAAAATATCCATAACCTAGCACATCTCGGTATAAGAACCACCACCAAATTGTTAACATCAAAATTTGTATGGCCATCAATAAATAAGGACGCAAGAATATATAGGCTATAAGCTGTATAAAGTGCCAAAAGTCCAAGATCATACGTCACGTAAAGAGTACTTTCCGGCAATGTCTCAATGTCACTAACCATTTTACAGAAATCAATTTGGATATTATTGGTCCCTTACCACACATCATCAGAGAGATTTCGCTACTGTTTAACTTTCATAGATCGATACAGTCGCTGGAGGAAGGCACTTCTAATGCTTGACATCCGAACAGAAACAGTAGAAGATAACATACTAAGAGGCTGGATTTCACGTTTTGGAGCACCATTAGTCATTACCACTGATCAAGGAAATACAGTTCGAGTCGCAGCTCTTTCAAGAACTTTCAAAATTAATTGAATTTAAGAGCAACAAAACTACATCTTACCCTCCGCAGGCAAATGGTTGTATAGAACGCTGGCACCGTACTCTCTTAAAGCGAGCATAATATGTCATAAAAACGAAAGTTGCACAAGATCACTTCCCCTAATATTGCTTGTTTGAGAACAGTTTGGCGTGTTGATTTCAAAGCTACACCAGTAGTATTACTTTATGGGGAAAGCATTCATTTTTCATGCGATTTCTTTGAAGACACCAAGTTTTAATCTCAATCTGAATTCGTCCAAACACTTAAAGCAACCATCAAAGATTTCAAACCTTTTTCATATCACAGCAAGCAGAAATCTTTTATCTTCAAAGATAAAATATGTTCTCATATGTTCGTCCGCACCGACAGTGTTTGTCGGAGCCTGCAACCACCTTATCATGGATCCTATAAGGTTATCAACTGATCCGACACTTTCATTAAAGATAATAATGTGAATGCTTCAATAGACAGATTGAAACCCTGTTTTTCCGACACAATTCTTCAGAAAGGGACATTGAATCCAACTTTGGAGAAGATTCGCCTAATAAACCTGCAGAATCGCGAGAGAAAAAGATCCTATTTGCTTCACATTGCCCTTTCCTTCTTCAACCAGAGCGACAAGAGGTGGACGCGAAGTTCGTTTACCAGTGAGATACATTTTTGGTACAGTATCTCACGAGGGGGGGGGGGAGTATTGTGGCGACATATTACAAACAATATTCGCACTACAGAGAAAGATCAAAAACTACTTAACTTTTAATTTAACATTTATTGTGTTCTGTTTATATTTTTTTTCCGGCAAGTAGTCAGCCATTGATGTCCGCTCTCTGTGTATGCATCTTTACGAAGATTGATTTAACCTTCAATATCATGTGTAAATAAAAGCATTTCATTCAGAACATTACATAACTGATTCTACAAGCTAAAAAACTCAGATTATTTGCAGCACCATTTATGCATTTTATATTTAATTTATAACAATCTTCGCAATACGATCAAAATGTCAGCTGAAAACGCAACACTTCTGTTTCAAAACTATTCGCCTTCCTTCCGCCAAAATACTCATCACAGAACCTGTGCTTCCATTTACCCAGGAAGAGTGGAACTAAAAGTGTGTTGCTGCTAAATGTCGTCAGAATATTCTTAAAAATGGTTACTCTATGTAATTTGAAATTGAGTGGTACTTGTAAGTCCGTCGGTTGATAAAGGGTTAAATCATATTTCAAAAATCAATTATTAACATTTTGTATTCGTGTGTATATTTTTGAACTCAATATATAAATGAGTATAAGTTTTGAAATTTACTTATTTCATATACAGTAATATCCCCAACTTACGCGATAGCTAGGAGCCCAAATGATAACCGAATTCGTGTAAATCGGGGTATGATTTCACATATAAATGCATATAAATTATTTTTAGTTGGGACCTTAGACGAAAGTAAATAATAATTTAGAAAATAAAATTGTTTAATAAAGTCTTATATAACACAAAAAGAAAATAGCAAACCGAAGTTTTTTAGATCTAGAAGGTTTCCCAAAATCTAACAAAGTAGAGTTTTTTCCCCCACCCGCAAAGTATCCTCGTAGCATGCTAATAATTTTTTTTATTCCTTGTTTTGTTGAAAAAATACGTTCATCGTAGGATTCTATATTTTCTAAAATTAGTAACTCGTTTTTCAATTAAACTGATGCTTCCTGTCAAAAATTTCCTACCGTCATTCGATATTCTGATTGAACTGGGTCTAAGGATTAAAGTTCAATGTCTTGCTCATGCATTTTCATAAGATCAACCATTATCAGCTCTTGATTGCGGGTTCTTGATTCTTGAACGTCTTCACTATCCATTTCTAAATGTATTTGCCTAGCAAGATCAACAACTTCAATCACATTACAAGTTTTACCACCGACACGCCCTCAAATAAAAGTCGAATCGACGAAATTTGAAAATCGTCGGGGTAGCGTCAGTCGAGGTATTACCGTAATCATTATTAATACCAATTTTAAATAGATTTTTCAAAATTTCGGTGCATTCTCGGGAATGACTGTCATGTTCTCGGGTAGAGCAAAAGACAGGGAAATCAGAAACACTAAATGCAAACAGACAAAATATCCACTCAATACAAAAATGTCCTACATTAAGCGTGACAATTATTTCACAATATGTACAGAAGATGTATTCTTCTTGATAATTCCCGGGAATGACTGTCATGTTCTCGGGTAGAGCAAAAGACAGGGAAATCAGAAACACTAAATGCAAACAGACAAAATATCCACTCAATACAAAAATGTCCTACATTAAGCGTGACAATTATTTCACAATATGTACAGAAGATGTATTCTTCTACATAATTCCCGGGAATGACTGTCATGTTCTCGGGTAGAGCAAAAGACAGGGAATCAGAAACACTAAATGCAAACAGACAAAATATCCACTCAATACAAAAATGTCCTACATTAAGCGTGACAATTATTTCACAATATGTACAGAAGATGTATTCTTCATAATTCCCGGGAATGACTGTCATGTTCTCGGGTAGAGCAAAAGACAGGGGAATCAGAAACACTAAATGCAAACAGACAAAATATCCACTCAATACAAAAATGTCCTACATTAAGCGTGACAATTATTTCACAATATGTACAGAAGATGTATTCTTCTTCATAATTCCCGGGAATGACTGTCATGTTCTCGGGTAGAGCAAAAGACAGGGAAATCAGAAACACTAAATGCAAACAGACAAAATATCCACTCAATACAAAAATGTCCTACATTAAGCGTGACAATTATTTCACAATATGTACAGAAGATGTATTCTTCATAATTCCCGGGAATGACTGTCATGTTCTCGGGTAGAGCAAAAGACAGGGGAATCAGAAACACTAAATGCAAACAGACAAAATATCCACTCAATACAAAAATGTCCTACATTAAGCGTGACAATTATTTCACAATATGTACAGAAGATGTATTCTTCTTCATAATTCCCGGGAATGACTGTCATGTTCTCGGGTAGAGCAAAAGACAGGGAAATCAGAAACACTAAATGCAAACAGACAAAATATCCACTCAATACAAAAATGTCCTACATTAAGCGTGACAATTATTTCACAATATGTACAGAAGATGTATTCTTCATAATTCCCGGGAATGACTGTCATGTTCTCGGGTAGAGCAAAAGACAGGGGAATCAGAAACACTAAATGCAAACAGACAAAATATCCACTCAATACAAAAATGTCCTACATTAAGCGTGACAATTATTTCACAATATGTACAGAAGATGTATTCTTCTTCATAATTCCCGGAATGACTGTCATGTTCTCGGGTAGAGCAAAAGACAGGGAATCAGAAACACTAAATGCAAACAGACAAAATATCCACTCAATACAAAAATGTCCTACATTAAGCGTGACAATTATTTCACAATATGTACAGAAGATGTATTCTTCTTCATAATTCCCGGGAATGACTGTCATGTTCTCGGGTAGAGCAAAAGACAGGGAAATCAGAAACACTAAATGCAAACAGACAAAATATCCACTCAATACAAAAATGTCCTACATTAAGCGTGACAATTATTTCACAATATGTACAGAAGATGTATTCTTCTTCATAATTCCCGGGAATGACTGTCATGTTCTCGGGTAGAGCAAAAGACAGGGAATCAGAACACTAAATGCAAACAGACAAAATATCCACTCAATACAAAAATGTCCTACATTAAGCGTGACAATTATTTCACAATATGTACAGAAGATGTATTCTTCTTCATAATTCCGGGAATGACTGTCATGTTCTCGGTAGAGCAAAAGACAGGGAAATCAGAAACACTAAATGCAAACAGACAAAATATCCACTCAATACAAAAATGTCCTACATTAAGCGTGACAATTATTTCACAATATGTACAGAAGATGTATTCTTCTTCATAATTCCCGGAATGACTGTCATGTTCTCGGTAGAGCAAAAGACAGGGAAATCAGAAACACTAAATGCAAACAGACAAAATATCCACTCAATACAAAAATGTCCTACATTAAGCGTGACAATTATTTCACAATATGTACAGAAGATGTATTCTTCTTCATAATTCCCGGGAATGACTGTCATGTTCTCGGGTAGAGCAAAAGACAGGGAAATCAGAAACACTAAATGCAAACAGACAAAATATCCACTCAATACAAAAATGTCCTACATTAAGCGTGACAATTATTTCACAATATGTACAGAAGATGTATTCTTCTTCATAATTCCCGGGAATGACTGTCATGTTCTCGGGTAGAGCAAAAGACAGGGAATCAGAAACACTAAATGCAAACAGACAAAATATCCACTCAATACAAAAATGTCCTACATTAAGCGTGACAATTATTTCACAATATGTACAGAAGATGTATTCTTCTTCATAATTCCCGGGAATGACTGTCATGTTCTCGGGTAGAGCAAAAGACAGGGAAATCAGAAACACTAAATGCAAACAGACAAAATATCCACTCAATACAAAAATGTCCTACATTAAGCGTGACAATTATTTCACAATATGTACAGAAGATGTATTCTTCTTCATAATTCCCGGGAATGACTGTCATGTTCTCGGGTAGAGCAAAAGACAGGGAAATCAGAAACACTAAATGCAAACAGACAAAATATCACTCAATACAAAAATGTCCTACATTAAGCGTGACAATTATTTCACAATATG
This sequence comes from Trichonephila clavata, assembly GCA_019973975.1. Lineage (NCBI taxonomy): Eukaryota > Metazoa > Arthropoda > Arachnida > Araneae > Nephilidae > Trichonephila > Trichonephila clavata. The sequence goes on from BMAO01022503.1 coordinate 7,506, forward strand.
TACAGAAGATGTATTCTTCTTCATAATTCCCGGAATGACTGTCATGTTCTCGGGTAGAGCAAAAGACAGGGAAATCAGAAACACTAAATGCAAACAGACAAAATATCCACTCAATACAAAAATGTCCTACATTAAGCGTGACAATTATTTCACAATATGTACAGAAGATGTATTCTTCTTCATAATTCCCGGGAATGACTGTCATGTTCTCGGGTAGAGCAAAAGACAGGGGAATCAGAAACACTAAATGCAAACAGACAAAATATCCACTCAATACAAAAATGTCCTACATTAAGCTGACAATTATTCACAATATGTACAGAAGATTATTCTTCATAATCCGGAATGACTGTCATTTCTCGGGTAGAGCAAAAGACAGGGGAATCAGAAACCCTAAATGCAAACAGACAAAATATCCACTCAATACAAAAATGTCCTACATTAAGCGTGACAATTATTTCACAGAAGATGTATTCTTCTTCATAACACCTGTTCTGAAAATGCTTCACGAAGAAAAGGAAGCTGTGTGTGCTTTCCAATTCGCAAAAACTGCAGAAGTAATTACAGAGAGTCCGGATCCCTCTTCTACTAATTCATCTCTTGGAAACTCAAAAATACTTCAGAAGAAGCACGTCATTTTAAACCACCTTCAAAGAACTGATGACTCTTCATAGGCCACCGTGAGGACAGATTTATTCATATTCAGGACATATCAGATGCATGGCGAATTTTATGCAGAAATATCTAATGGAACTTCCATCAAAGCTATTATATTTTCTATTTCTTTACATTGTTTAGAAACTGAAAACATACCTCATGCAGCAGGATGTTAATGACGTAGTATTTTCTTTTCTGCATAAAGCCGAAAAAGTACTCTTTCGAGTCAGGAATTGAAAAGATTGTCAAATGTCTATTAGTCAGTATTTTAAAATTTCCAATTAACTTATGTATAATAACTCACTAATAGTGTTTTTTGCTGTTGAATAAAAAGTGTGTAATTTTGGATATTTTTTTGTGTAGTTGCTTATTATAAAATTTACAAAAGGTGAGAGAGTGTAAAAAAGTTGCATATTTTTTGGACCTCGAAATTACAAATAACCTCGATTCAACGAATAAAATGTTCCGTTCCGATGAATTCGTTAAATCGCGGTCCGACCGTATTTACACCATTTTAAGCATTCATAGCACAAAATTTGAATCAGTGTCATTGAAATTTTCGAAAATTAAGCTAGTTGCATCTTGCTCTAATCTTTTGGGGCGCGACAAGTACTGCCATGGTTGGACGCATGCGCAGCCTTTCCTCTATCGAGTCGAAGAGGAAAAATCCGGATGCTGCATTTATTGGGGAAACACTCTCTATATATAGTTCTGGGAAAATGAACTTGCGCTGTAGGAGATATCTCGCTGGAACGGAAAGCGATGAAACTCTTAAATACATTGCTTTTTAGTTACTTATTTTATTTCAATTTTAAAAAATCCTTGGTTGATATTTTTTGACTCTTCTTCCGGTAAAAGAATTTCTCAACCGATAGGCTTAGCGTTGTTTTTGAATAGAACAGAAAACGATTCAACACTTAATAACGCTTATCACTAAAAAAATTTCGAATAAAAGTTAAGCATGAAAATAGGTTTCAAAATTTTAATGGTTTTACATTTTTTTTTAATAATTAGAGTTTATTGTACAAGCACTATCAAAAGAAAGTTTTTTTTTTTTTTTTAAATTTCTAGCAGCAGCATTCTATGAATACATCATTCGCTCGAGTGAAAACACTCCGCGCAAACACACATGGAGTAACAACAAATAAACAATAAAACAAAGATTTTAAAAAATGTAAAGAGTAGAATGCCACGAATTAGTAGAGGTAAAAAATAGACAAGGAAAAAGGAACGCTGCATATGACGCTACGACGCCAGCAACTAGTGTGAGATACGCACTCATCTTCGGGATTCATTATCAGTTGGGTCTCACTAGGTTTAAAATCTTGCCTTGAATATGTTGTCACACACTTTTTATGCACAATTTCCGTACTTAATTTCTTCTTAGTTGACGGTCCTGGAGCACCGCTTTCATATTCAGAGTCTGTGTCACTTCCTGCCCTAATGTATTATTATTCACCCGAAAATTCACAAAACATGAACTTTAAAAAATGAATTTACAATTTTATTAACTTTAAACGTAGAATATTTAATGTATTGAAGAAAATATTAATTTATAAAATTGTTCAAGAACGAAATGAAATCACGAAATAATCAAGAAACCGCCGTTCGCGCAACGCTAGCAAACTCGCAAACGGAACTACTGACTGAGATACTATATATATATATTTCATACACTGGCTATGAGAGGAAGAGAGAAAGAAAATGTGCGCGCGCACTGCTCTCTCTTGCTCCTACAGTAATATACGAAACGTAACTCAGTCTCTTTCTATCTTCACTAACTGAAATCTCCCTCTCAACTTCCGTTCACCTCGGCCGATCATACTTTTCGTAACGCTTTCGTCACGCATTCACCAGCTTACTCCCCAAGTCAAGCGTGCTTAAAGAAGTTTTACTTTAAAAACGGAAGAGAAACACACACACACACATAGAAGCATAAACATAATCAGAAAGTCACAGTCAGATTGCAGAGCTTGTAACTGCAACCTGGCCCTCCATTATCTATCATAGATGTTACTAGAGACCGCAGGACAAAAATCTCCAGGCGTACTCAGCATTCCATTAGGGAATTCTCTCTGAACAAAACACAATTGGGAGAGAGAAGAACCTTTAGTCTATTTAAGAAACCCGAAAGGCAGTCGTGCACGGTTTCCAGCCTGAAGGAAAGAAAAAAAAAATGAAAGTCAGGGATTATTGAATTCCGAGGTTTTGGCTCTGTTTGTATCTGTTAATGCGATGTGGGAAACGTTGAACTAATGAAGAAAGACTCGTATGATACATTGTAGTGGTAGTTGACCACTTGCTGTTGCCATAACGCTCGCCACAAAAGTTTTTGGAGGTAAGTTTTCAAACATTTTTACTAGAATACATTGACTTGAATATTGAAATTAAACATAATATACACTTAAAGAATTGCAGTTTGTAATATTGTAGTTGGGTTTTAGCTGACCATGTTTTGTCCTTCAGTTTAAAGGTTCATCTCCCAAGAGGGCGCCTTGAGTATTATGGAATACTAGACGTTCCATAATATCCAACACATTCTATTCTGTTATACCATTGAAGAATCTGAAAACAATGTGACGCTGTGAATTTATGTTCTGTAACGGAAAATTCTTCGAAAATCAACGAGGGAAAATTTGGATTTAATGCTTCATCTGTTTTCTGTTAACTCGCCTTGATTGTGACTTTTATTAATATATTCAAAGCAGAAATGGCATTCATGTATTCTTAAAAATATGGCTTAGTTAGTTTTCCAATGGTTTAAACCACCTATTGCATAATACCCGATTATTCCACATTACCCTCCATTTTTGAAGTGAAAACTTTTTTAGCGGCGTTGGGCACTTTTTGGTAGGGGAAAATCTTATGGGTTCGCGTCACCGACATGCTCTGACTGGCGTACGCGCAGTGTGCTGTTCGCCTTAGACACTTTTTGGATGGGTGAAATATCGTGCGTTCGCGTCACCGACATGCTATTAGCAATATATCTGTAGCTATACAGTTGACGTATAGTGCTGTGTATATCTTTAAGTGAAATTGAATAGATTTAATGGAAAGTTCAATGTGTATATATTGTGCATTGTTGAAATAGTGTTTTTGTTTGATTATTATTTGAATCGTTTAATTGAATATATGTGTTGCTCGTTGCGATTCCGAGAATGGGCAATAAATATTAATGGTTGCCGTTTATAATTCGCCTGGAAAATCTATGAGACAGATACAACAATTTTTATTCGAAAATTTGATGATTTATACAAAAGAAGATTCTAAAATACTCGAAAAAGATTTGGTGAAAAATATGATAATGTACCGATGATTTTAAGTGGAGGCTTCAATGGTGGCAATTTTCAATATTAACTTTGTAGATGATAAAAATCTACCACTAATTGAATTTCTAAATGTGAAACACTTAATTTAAATATGTCAAGTGATCGAAAAGCCGCCCATCCGGTATAGTGGTCAGTGAAGCTGACTGCGGTACCGTAGGGACTGGGTTCGAATCCCGGAGAAAGCATGAATGTTTGTGTTGTAATCCTTTCTTCTGTCTGTGTTGTATGCCCCCGTGTTATACATTGCTTGGTGCACGGGGTTTATAAATGTTAAACAAAAAAATATGATCGAAGACTCAGTGCTACAAAATATAAAACGACGATCGAGGCGGTTCTTACGCGATACTTAGATAAATTTGAATCAAACTTTTTCCTTTCTTACTTTAGTTACCATAAGCCTATTGTATCTTTTTGAGAACAAAAAGAAATAATTAAAAGTAAAGCCTAAGTATTGTTGAAATTAATGACAATGATGCAAACAATTAAAATAATGTTAAAAATATCCATAAATAATATGATTATATACCATCCATAAATAATATGATTATATACCATCCATAAATAATATGATTATATACCATCCATAAATAATATGATTGTATTTATATTTTGTCATGATATTGTACATCCGTAATATATTTGAATAATAAAAAAAAACATATAAACATATGCATATAATTGTTGCTCGGAGTGTCAATAGATGTGAAAACCAGATGGAAGTTGATAATTTTAATTCAAACATTATGAAATTTAAATTTTATACTGAAAGTTCTAAGTTTTCCCTTCTATCGGCAGTCTCTACAGCTGTTTTTTTTAAAAATTTTTATAACAAAATAAGTTACTTTTTTTTGCGACCACAATAACTACTCGTCAGAATAAAATAGAATATAGAATATATCCATGAGAGATTTGATACATTTTTTTCAAAAACAAGAGTCATTTTTCGAAATGTAAATGGTATACCATAATAGATGACTCTCATGTATTTGAATGAAATAATGGATGCCAGTTTGCTGAAATACTTACATTTGTATGAATCATCCTGGTATACAAGTATTTCCTTCATCCCACAAAAATTAATCTAATACATTTACTTAAGAAATACACACGGACCCCCCAATTTAACGAACTCTACAAGGCAGAACATTTTGTTCGTTATTTCTAGGTTATTCGTAATATCATGATTAAAAAAATACAAATTTCTTGCAATTACCTATTGGGAATTTTATATTTAATAAGCAACTACAAAAAATATCCATAGTTAGAAATCATAGACACTTTTTCAATTCCTACTTTAGCTTACACTCTCACTATATTTATATTATACTAGCTGTTACCCGCCCGCTTCGCTGGGTATTTCATGATGTTTTACAAATTTTTACTGCTTATATATATGTATAAATTATTGATATCTAAGTTCTAGCATTAATAATTCGATTGAATTGAAAAATATACTTATACCTGTAACTGTCACCTGTTGATAAAAAAAAAGGGCAGAACTCATCTAATTTGTATTTTCTAAAAATCTCTAAAATTGAAGCATAGAATGATGTTTGCTCTTTCGTAACTCAAAAACCAAGTGGATTCCCGCAAAACCAATTTTCGGTGGATCTCTACTCCATAAATTGAACATGCAAGCCAAATTTCAAGTCTAAATCTAACAGGAAAAAAAAGAAGTTTTACTATCAATATCCCCGTAATTCCGTTGAGAGCCGTTTTCCAAAATTACCGCTCTTAGCGGATTTCAATTCAACAAAAGAAAAATGCAAACCAAATTTCATTATTATAGTCCTTGTAGCTCGAAAAAAGTAATTTTTTTTGTCAATACGTCCCAGTAACCCCCTGCAACCCCCCAGAACTTGATTTGCTTAAAATTTATTGTTAGTGCATCCCTATTCAACAAAAGAAACATGCATAACAAATTTCAAATATATGGGTCTAACAATTAAAAACAGGAATTTTTTTCTGTAACTCCTCTTGAACCCTCGCAAACATCTTTGGGGGTCAATTTTCACACATTTTACTCTTTGTTAGAGGAACTCTATTTCATGAAAGGAACATGCCTACCAATTTTCAAGCAGGATGATCAAGTAGTTTAAAAATGGAAATATTTATCGATTACGCCTCTTAATCTCCCGAAATTAAACTTAGTAGTTGATATTCGCGAAACCCATTTTGTAGCGGTTCTCTACTTTACGAAAGGAATCTGCTTATCAAATTTCAAGACTGTACGTCTAATAGTTTAAAAATGGGGATAATTGTCTATAACGCCACTTGAGCCCCCGCAACGCCACTTCTGGGTCTGTTTTCACAAAACCCATTTTGTAGGGGAATTGCACTCTATGAAAGGAATCTGCTTAGCAAAATTTGAAGACTGTGCGTCCAATTAATTAAAAATTCAAAAAAATTATCAATAACACCCCTTGAACCCCCGCAACACCACCTAGGGGTCGATTTTCACAAAACACATTTTGCAGTGTATTTCTATCCTATGAGAGGAACTTGCTAACCAAATTACAAGACTGTGAGTCTAATAGTTTAAAAAAAGAAATAATTATTTATATCTGCCCTTAACCCCCTTGGGGGTCAATTTTCTCCAAACCCGTTTTGTAGCGGATATTTACTCCATGAAAGAAACATTCCTACCAATTTTCAAGCAGGTAGGTCAAATAGTTTAAAAACGAAAATATTTATCTCTTACGCCACTTATTCCCCTGCAACGCCACTTAGAGGTCTGTTTTCACAAAACCTTCTTATAGCTGATCTCTACTCTATGAAAGAAATCTCTTTATCAAATATAAAGACTGTGTGTCTAATAGTTTAAAAATGGAAATAATTATCTATAACGCCCCTTAAGTCCCCTCAACGCCACTTGGGGGTAATTTTCACGAAATCCATTTTTAGCGTATCTCTACCCTATGAGAGGAATCTGCTTACTAAGTTTCAAGACTGTACGTCTAATAACTTAAAAATATGAATTTATAACGCCCCTTAAACCCCCGCCCCCGCAACACCCCTTGGGGGTCAATTTTCCCAAAACCCATTTTGTAGCGGATATTTACTCCAGGAAAGAAACTTTCCTACCAATTTTCAAGCAGGTAGGTGAAGTAGTTTAAAAACGGATATATTTATCTATTACGTCCCTTAATCCCCCGCAACGCCACTTAGAAGTCTGTTTTCACAAAACCCGTTTTGTAACTGATCATTATTCTACGAAAGGGCTCTATATATCAAATTTAAAGACAGTGCGTCAAATAGTTTAAAAATGGAAATAATTATCTATAACGCCCCCTAAGCCCCTGCAATGCCACTTGGGGTTCGATTTTCACCAAACTCATTTTGTAGAGGATCTCTACTCTCTGAAAGGAATCCGCTTACCCAATTTCAAGATTGTACATCAAGTAGTTTAAACATGGAAACAATTATTATTAAAGCCCTTAACCCCCCGTAACGCTCCTTGCGTTTCGAATTTCGGAAAATCCGTTCTTAGCTGATGTTTACTCTATCAAAGGAACATGTCTACAAAATTTCAACTCTGTAGGTTGAATAGTTCCAGAGATTTCGTGATAAGTCTGTCAGTCAGTGAGTGAGTCGCTTTTCTCCTTTATATATATAGATATATTTGTCTTGTTCAAATTTTCAATCGTTCATAAAATTCTTTCTATTCATCCAATCAAGATCAAATATTTTTTTTAAACTTGTAATGGATGACACTTGATGTTAATATAGTTTTTTCAAATATTAATTCATTAATTACCGGTTTCTGACGCCAACTTAGATGTATCTTCATTGTTGTAACAATGTAACTGTTAAAACAATGGCAGAAGTTGGCGTCGAAAACCGGTTTTTCAGCCAAACTAGCCAAACCGGGTGTGTATTGTCACAACAATACAGACAAATCATGCTCTTTTTTATATTCCGACTATTAATTAGCTATCTCCCTATATATATATATATATATATATATACACTCATGTCCATAAATTAAGAATAATGAAATTCAGGCAAAGAAAGAGACAGAAGCAAAACAAATTTGATTTATTTGTAAAGTCTATTTATTAAACAAAATGTAAAGAGCAAAAAAGATGCTATATGTTTGACATAATTAATAAAAATTGCGATTTTTACTCCCTGGAGCAAATCTATTTACAAAAAACAGTATAACATTGTTAGTATGATGGTTAATACGGAGTATGTCTCCCGGACGATGCAATACAGGCCTTACAACGCCTACGCATGCTGAGTATCAAATCATCAATCTGATCTTTTACTTTACTTTACTTACTTGGGAGAATCAAGCCCACCCAAGGGGTTTCGAGCTGTGAATCGACCCTCCGAGATGTAACTTTATTAAGGTAAACAAAAAAGTGTACAAAGTGGTCCCGAAGGAGGGACCCTCCCCACAAAATTCTTGAGAAAAGGGGGGGGGAATACAGATGGAAAGCTTTACAATTTTGTATAACATTGCAAATACAAAAAAAAAAAAAACCACACACACACAAACACAACACAAACACCGACGCTGTCTAACTAATGAGACAGGAAAGACATGAAAAAAGTAATAAGAGAAGCGGGGAAACCCCTCCTAAAGGCCCGTTTACATGGACGATAATTGCCGGCAATATACCGGCATGGATCCTCTTTCGAGGCGTTTACATGACGACCCGGCAAAATGCCTGGTAGAAATGGAGGTTTGATTTTTGTACCCGCAATGGGGCAGGGGATTTGGGGGTAAAATGCGGGAACGTTTTCTAATTTTCCCATGATGCATTACGCCAGATCTTTATTTATTCAAAGATGGCTGCTGTTGTGGATTGCGAGCGTTGGTGTACAGAAGAAATACAGCTCAGAATACTATTTTGAATGCTGTATATTGATAGTTTTATTTTAAATATTTGTTTGATTCAAATGCAGTTTAGTATTTCATTCTTTAAATATTGGTATAGCTAGAATGATTCTTGAAAATTGTATATTGAACTATTTAATATTTTCTCAATGTGTATATTGTTATACGAAAATTTTTAAAGTTTTTGACTTAATTTATTATGTGTTGCTCTCTTTTAATTCTTGCTTACTTCAAGCGTTAATAAATAGCTTCATTAGTAACTTATAAAAAAGTTAGAAAATTTATAATGTATACTTTCCTTGCCATTGTTTAAATTTTATATAATGAAACCTCTTTTTTTCTTTTCTCAAATTTCAGGATATTTTGTAAAAGTGTTATTTTTTATTAGTGCGTTGAAATATGTTATAATGTTTAATTATTTAATTTGTGTGTTGTTTTTAAAATTTAATTGTGCTAGAAGCCTAGAAATGCTTGGTTTTAAAATTTTATTGCTTCATGAAAATGTTATGAACCCTCTGGTTCATCAAGGGGCAGGATGTTGTGAGACCTGTTTTTTTCCCCACAGGAAATGTTAATTTCCTTCAAGTTATCAAAAACTTCACTCGTATCAAATGTATCAACAAGCTAGTTATTATAGAAGTATTTTAACTGCCAATGCAAAATATTTTTTTCCCTAAAAATAAAAGTATTAAGAACCTGATTTTATGAAATAAGAATTATTACTTTGCATGTATGTTTCCAATATTTTAATAAGATGATACATATACTTTAAGACATTAGTTTTTGAGAGTAATTTGAAATTATTACAATATAATTCTTATGGATGTACACAATAAAATTGCATTTTTTTGTTATTTTTCCTGATTTATCTTATTGAGTGTTTCCATATAAGTAAAAAAGTAGTACTATCTTTTTATTAAATAACTCCATAGGGGTGTAATGAAAAAAATATTTTTACTTTGAAAATTGATTAAAATGTGATATAACCAATAAATAGAATTAACTGTTTTATATTCACATTCCCATGAATTTATGAGGATAAGAGCTTAAAAAGAAATTTCTTTTTTCTAAAATCTTCAAATTTAGTCCATTTAATTTTTATTAATGCGAATCATGATTTACTGAACCAAAAGATATCCTTTTATATACTTATTGAATTGAATGGGCAAGTACAAAATTATTTTATAAAAGTAAGCTAAATATTACTTTTTTTCTTCTCGAAGGGTTAAATAATCCCTCAATTATGAAACATACTATGAACAAGTTCTTATGGAAAATATTGTACATTAAGGAAAATACACACTTTCTTACAAACAAAAGTTAATTTAGCTTTTTTATTAAAAGTTGGTTAATATGAAAGTTTTGATTAATAATTAGGAATTCTTCTGAGATTGGAAATGAAATAGCTTTTAACATCATTTAAAGGTTTTGGGCATCTGAAATAATCTGACAACAAACAAACATTTGATATGTTTTATAGTCTGACTTCCTTTATAATTATTACCCTTCAAAAGGTTTGAACTTTTTAAAGAAATGTTTGTCTCCAACATTCAAAAAGAAAGAATTTGACTTTTTTGTTAAAATTAAGAAACATGTTTAAAGAAATATACTTTTTAATAAAATTATTTTATAGTAGATTGAATTAAACTGTTTTCACGAAAATTCTTATTAGACAGTAGTTTTATTTAATAATCAAATTCATTTTAATATACATCATTTATTGACACTTAATTTTAACATTACATGAATGCACTATAAGTAATGATATGGTATGGTATATAATGATATGGTGGTATATAAATCAGACTCTGTGGATGTAACACTATACTATAAGGGCAAATCGAGGATCTAACTGTAAATATTCAACGTGCATAATACCTTGTACAATTAGCATATCTCGATTTTTATCTTATTGATAATATCTAATAAATCTCTCTGGAAATCTTATGAATAGCTTTTTCAATTTATTTACAACAAAAAAGTATTAATTTTAAAAATATTTACAAAGAGTATTAAATGTCATTAACCCAAACAAATAAAAGGATACAATAAAAAAAATTAAAGAAAATGATCTAATCAAAGATTAAAAGCGAAAATAGGTCAAATTATGCAGAATTTCTAAAATTTCACTTTAAATATATCATTAAGTTTATGACATAAAAACTTGAATTTTTAAACACCTAATGTAATTAATAGTAAAGAAAAATTTTAAAAACATTTGTATCTTAAAAGTTTTTGCGAATTTTATTTACTCTAACCATTATCAAAATTAATTTAATCAAATCAATGCTTTTTTCATATACATTTACAAAAGTAAGATCTGAAAAGATCTTCCCTTGTTTACAAAGAAATTAATGGCAAAAACTAGTCTTAATACATTACTGATGACAAATTAATTCCCAATGAAATGAGTTTCAGTTGAGCTGAAACTTCTATACCACATAAAAGTTTTAAGACCTAGATGCATTTTAGCTTCTTTATATTCCATATTGGATTGCTTCAGAGCAATCAGCTCATGAAGTAAATAATGAGAAATTGCCCTTTTCTCTTAATTCATGTAACTGAAATTCTACAAGAAAAATTTATTTTACAGCTTCACAAAAGTATACATAGTAAAAATACTCACAAAAAGAAATTTCATGAAAATTTTTATCTTAAAATATGTTGCTTTGGAGGAGGGGAGGTTTTATTCTCCTCAAATTAAAAAAAAATGTATGAATTAATAGTATACAATAATTTTAACTTAGTAAA